>CAUYRH010038054.1:0-47669 GCA_963574655.1 Perodicticus potto | reverse complement strand
TTAACATAGCCTTCATGGCATTTTCTTAGTTATTGTGTTAAGACCTTTATATTCAGCATTTAGTAGGTTTTACCTGTACCCTTCTAAGATGCACCATAGATGTGGTCCCACCATTTACCCTCCCTCCCCCATCCTTCCCTCTCTCCTCCCCTCCCTTTCCTCTTTCCCCATATTCTTATGCTATAATTGGGTTATAGCCTTCATTTGAAAGCTATAGATAAGTGTCTATAGGAAAGAATTGAGAACAGGGATAGTAAGAGTCAGCACATAGTGAAACTTGGGTGTTTTTTAAGTGTTAAAAAAGAATCAAGGTTGCTTGCAATGCGATATGATATGCTGAATCACATAATTTAGACTGGGTATAGAAGGGGTTGAGGACAAAAGGAGAATGAGGCAGAGTGAAAAAAAAAATAGTAGAGTTCATAGGTTGGAAATATAGATAAGGTCCAAGACCTTCTGGAGGAAAAGGACTAACGAAAGTGAGATGGAAAGAGTAACAGGGAAGGCCAAAGGATAAGATGCTTGACCTGGAGACTGTGGATTTGCTAAAATTATTGATGTCATTAGGAAAAAGGCAGGGCAACTTGAGTGGGTGGCTGAGATCATTGGAACTAAAAGGTCACAAATTAAAGAGGCTAGAGAGATGGGTGGGTTAGAGAGTGTGAGTGTTCAAATCGCTAATTATGGAAGCACTTGCAGTAATGCTGAGAGAATCAGTGAGCTAGATACTGATGAAAATATCAATGAATGAAGATGATACAGGAGGGTAAAGAGTGAGACACACTTCAAAGAATTTCTTAGAAAAGAAGAAAGAAGAAAAATTTGAAAACAGCAATATGGAAGTTGGAGGCCATCCATGGACATTTAGCCTTGAAGGATGTCAGATGTAAGGCAAAAATCAAACTCTGTTTAAGAGAAACAGCAGTGGAGAAAACAGCACCTTCAGTGCACAAATATGTTTTACTTGCTGCAAATGGATAAAGGGAATGTTTGTAAGATAAATAGATGATTAAGATGTTCTGTTGATAATAGACCATGACTTTCTGAGAGCCAACAGGAAGAGTGCTAGGAAGGGGAAAAGGTTTCCAATAAACAGCCATACAGAGAAGTGGGAGATAAGATATTTTTCTTTCATTTTCCCTAGAAATAAATACAGGTATCGTTAAATTTGCAATGAATGAATTCATTGAATGTAATACTTATCTATTTAAAATTATTTTTATTATAAAAATATTCAAGCTTGTGATCCAAAAATTTAAATACCATGGAAGGTGTAAGTTGAAATGTAATGTTTTTTGCTCTTTTCTAACAGCCCACCCTCAGATATATTCCCTTGATATAACAATGGTTAACAATTTCTTATGTATCATTACAGAAATATTAGATTCAGAAGCACCAATACAATAATACCACACACATTGTTCTATATGTTCTTATTAATATTTCTTTTATTTAATAAGATTCTGTATAACTTCCTCCAAAAATGTGCACACACCCACACACCTCATTCCTACAAAGCCTGGATAGTTTTCTAGTATGAGATGAACCCTATAAAAAAGTCTATTTAATCTTGTCATACCAACCACGTCCACCATTATTCCTGAAGATTTAGAAGCATCAGGGCTAATCCTGATTACAAGTGTCAATCAAGTATCTTAGGAAATACTATTGAAGAACTGACTCCCAGAGCAAGTAAATGAATGACCAGACTAGAAGTATTCCTTGCAGCAAGCCTCTAACCTGTGTCAGTGATTTGCCATGTTTCCCTGCCACTGTCACTTATTTAAAAAAGCAGAGGGCCAAAGCCTTGGCCAGAGGCAGCAGTGCCACCATCCTGAACAAAGCACCTGCATAGATGTTAATGAAACTATTTCTTTTTACTGACTAAACTGGGGATGGGAATGATGAGTCATCTGTGAACTGTGATCATTCACTGGTCTCCTAGGAAATAGTACGCTATTATCCACTCTTTATGAATAATTTCTATGTGTCTTATTTTGCTAAATTTATTTACTTATGTAAGTATTCATTGCATTGAAAAGGCAATAACAAAGATAAAAACATACATTCCACACTGAAAGGTTCATCATTTGGCACATTCTAGGAATGACATTTTTACAAACTAGCTTTATAGCAGTACTCGTCAAGAGTAGAAGAGGAGAAGCATTTCTCAGAGGGAAAAAAGATTGTAAAGTGAACTCTCTTTCCCCATTGAATTTATGACAAAATGGTAAATACATTGCCTCATAAAATCCATACAGTCACTAATGTTTGAATCAAAAATGTGAACAACTAATTTGGGAGTAGTATGGACTTTTTTGCTAGGGTTTGCAGCAAGTCAGCTATTTCTCTCAATTCTGCTGTATCTCTCCTGTGACCCTTTGGGTTCTCTTGGCCTTTTTATCATGTCATAGGAATTCTTTAATTGGAAATCCTTAAACTCCATATTTAGTTTTTAGGGCTTGGCTTCTCTACTTTCAATAACTGAATGCTTTTTCTTAGAAGTGCAGAAGACTTTTTTCTTCCCATATCAGAATATTTTTTGCCTTCCCAGCATTTAGCCTTTTTTTCTTTTTAAGACATCGTACCTCCACATTTTCTCTGAACTCAACTCATATTCTCTGTCCATGACTTGGGTAGGTCATTTCTGCTGTTTTCAGCAGCAGAACAAATGCTCTGCCCTGGCCAGTCAGTGCTCCCAACCCTCTAACTATATTGTCTGGGATGAAGGTAGTTACATGGATCTTAGAACCTGTGTGAAATCTCCTGGAAGGAGACTTTTTTTTTTTTTTTTTTTTTTTGGCTGTAGCTATGAGAATGTTAGCTTGAAACTGCTGGTGCCATTTGGCCACCATGTGAAACTGACATGGAACCATCGTTAAGTGAGACAGAGTCAAAAAACAGCAGCCAGGTTAAGGTGACTTCACTTGAATCCTTGCCCATTGCCCTCCTGAAGACAGCATGGATACTTTTCTGTTACGTTAGCCAATAATTTTCTTCTTAGGACCATTATTGCTTTTATTATGTTTTAAGCCACTTTAAGTGGTGGTTTTTGTCGTTCCTAACTGAAGTATTTCAGGATGTGAAAAAATGTCATCTTCCTTAGCACACCCCTACACCTCCATTGGTCAGGAAGAGACACGGACAGGCAACCTAAACACCAGCTGGTAAGATTTCATGGCCCACATGAAGTATTTGGGGTCCTGGTGTTGGTGCGGTAGGAATTTGCTGAAGTGTTGGGAATTGGGAAATGAAGTAATTGACACATGTGGCTCTAGGGAGACCTGGTAGTAGACACTAAATAATCCATGTGACAGATGACACAGGCTGGAAACAAGGGATAGCCGTGAAGATGAGAAGAAGTATATGGATTTGAAATAATCTGTAGAAAGATTTACAGACCATACATTACAGCTCCTCCAGCTGTAATGTTGTACCAATTATTAACCAAGTAGTGCAATTGCTGATATTAATTCAAAGTGCTTCCTTGATGTTCTGAGGGTTTTTTCCCAGTTCAGTTTCTCTGGGGCCCTGAACACACTACTTGCCTATCATGGAACATTCTGTTATTCCCTCCTTTGTTCCTCTCTCATACTTCCCTACTTCATTGGAATGTGATAGAAAAAAAATGATCAATGAAGTTTGTATTAGTCTCCTAATAATGTCATTTCTTAATCGCGGCAGTGGGTCTTTTCTTCAGCACTGTGTTTAGAGAGAGAAGTTAATCCAGCTGCTTACAGGACATGAAGGGAACATGAAAGTTATTGCTTTAGGTGCTGCTTTGGGCAGCACTCTTTTATTTTTCCTTGCTGTCTCTACATCTCTCTGAAAGGGGAAGAATATCCTTGCTGTTTGCTGATCCATTACACTGTCTTACACACCTAACCCAGAAATAATATTTTTCTAGGTAATGTACTTTCATGTTCGATTTGATAGAATTTCATGAAGTCTTTACATGGTTTTGAAGCTCTTTCAAGAGTTGGTGGCTTCTACATTGACTGAACTCTGCCTTATAAAAACACATTTTTTCAAACCCCTGAAAAAATCTACAGTAGCGTTTATCACTTTGCTTCTCCTAAACCTAAATAGAACAAAATAAATATGAGCAGTCTGGTAAACAGTAGAGTGAGAGAACCTACAGATTTGCCTTACTTTACAGAAAGATGTGTTCCTGAAAAGTTAATCAGTTTTAAAATAAATCAAATCTTATTTTTAAAACTCTGAGAAGTGGACTATTTAAAGGAACTCAGAAGCTAATCTTTTCTTGTGTGAAGTTGTTTCCTTTTGTAATGCAAATATTCATCACTAAATTTATCTGCTTTATTATCTAAGAGATTTGCATTTGATTTTCATGAATGACATATTTATATTCTTACTTTTTAATGACCAGTAATTATAACGACAAGGATCTCTTTCCCAGTCAGGCATGCAAACTCAGAAGCAAGACATACTATTTAGATAATATTTAATTCTTAAGAAAGAAATATTTCACATATATTTCCATCCTTCCTAAAAGAACACCTCTACATTAAATTATCCAAGGTGAATAAAAAGTCAATGATATGAATATCTATAAGAATAAAGAGGGAATTAGCATCTTATTTACATACTATTGTCAAGTATAATCATTTGTTTTTTACTCTTATTGTTCTCTTCATAAAGCCATTGCTCCTTCTAGGCAAATGAAATAATTGTTTAAATGTGAAGAGTTTTTCTTTTCATTGGACATGTCTTATATTTGAGAGCAGGAATTAAGACTCTTAACAACATATTCCTGTATATATAGTTATAATCAAGATAGCCTGTCATTATTTAGATAACAAATGTCTAAAAAGGAAAGAAAACAGACGTGGGGGGAAAGATCTTGTACAATTACTTGTTATAAGAAACATGTTTGTCATATCACAAGTTGTGAGGATCTGATAATGAGCAGGTACCAAAAAAGGGCTGCCTGGGAGTCACAGGAGCCAGGAGTGAGCTTTTGTTTCATCACTCACAAGGAGCTCTTCCAAGGCAAAGGGACATGAGCCCATACATTTGAAGGGACTTAGATAAAGAAGAGTGAGTTCTGAGTTCTATGAGGCCAGCAAAGTGAGTGAAGGGCTAGAGAAGAACCTACATGAGTATTGTCATATTCTAACAAGATCCCCAAGCCTTACACAATGACATGGGGATGGAATAGGATCCTGCAGGGCTAAAACAAAACTTCAGAATACTGAAGGGCTGATCATTTAAGATAATCTTTTTGAACAATATTTTCCCTCAAGAGTGAAATTTCGGGGTTTTGGATTAGCATAGTACAATAAAGAAAAAATTAAGAGATAATAAAATAATTCCATTTGTGCTTATCTAATGGGTTCACTAATAACAGATCTAGTGCTCAGCCCTCAAAATCATGATCTGTTCCTAGCACAGATAGTATGGATTTTCTCTCAACAAGAAGATGCTGAGCAGATTTGAGTAATCTCATCCTGAATCTCTTTGATCTCCTGAGGCATGAGCATCTTCTGTTGAGCCACAGTGGGCCCAAGAAAGATTTACTTTCATTCCACTGAACCCTTCCAGCTCTCAGGTGGCTTCACCTCCCTAAGTCTGTGCAGGGCTTATGAAAATTTAACATTTCATAAAATGGGATTTCAAACAGGAACATTTACCGGTTTAAAAATGTCATTTTGGACATATTTACAAGGCTTGTCCCTGTTGATGTAATGGATGTACTCCAATAATGGCAAATTATCTATCTATAAGTGCTTCTGTTAAGTCCCATGACCAAAATTTTATACCATAGCCATCGGTATGTTCAAGTTTTTTATATTCTTTGGCATGTTCTTTAAGAGTATATTCTTTATGATCAATAGTCATTCAAAACATTTAATAAAAGGGCACAGTTAATATACTCAGTAGCACTGAGGTGCAAAGATTAATAGAACCTAGATCTTGTTTCAAGAAGTCAAGGTCTGAAGAAAAAATGAGAAAGCAAAATAAACAGCAACCATGTAAATAATACAATGGTGTAAATGCCATGATGGTCGTAGGTGCAGGGCACAGATACTCCTCAAAGGGGGCTCTATCCAGCTTTTTAAAAATGGAAACCGCTTTGTGATGTTTATCATTCCATGTTAAGTGACAATGATGTTCAACCATTAACTGGACTTTTAATTTTCATTTGAGGAAAAAAGAGAAGAGCAAATGAAAAGAGGATGAGTAAATTTAACTGTTGGGTCTATTAGAACATTTTGCTTTTATTATTCTTATTTTTGCCAGTTCTTTTAATACTCAAGAGGGAATATTTGCAGAGATTGTGGCAATGACTTAGAAAAGATGGCAAGCAATATCTGGTATTGTTTTTAAGGGGATCTCATTAAGATAAGAAAACAATAATCAAATAATTGACATGGGCAGGAATAGTTCTTATTTTCATGTTTAATGAAGGGGAAAAGTTATAATGTAGAACCAATGGATACTGGATATTATACTTAGTATATTCATTTTCTTATATGTATTTATACTATGCTTTCTTCTGCAAATTCATCAATGAGGAGTTTTGCCAATGTGATGAAATTGATGTGCTTTTGGATTAGATGTGTTTAAATAGTCAATGCTTGATCATAACAGGAAAATTACTGATTACGAGAGAGTAGACATATACCAATCACTTTAATTATGTAAATAGATTAATAAGAAACTATTGGATTAATTGTTTCATATCCATACCACAAATAAAGGGAGATGATTTTCATAATACTAGTCTCAGTGAGCTAAAAATCCAGAAAATTAAATTCTACTAAATATAGGATATGTATAACATATTCACCCTGGGAGAATAATGTCTCTTAGTTGTTAACTAATAATATGACCCTTAGTGAAATTCGGAACTTTCAAATTAGGAAAACGCTAGTGACATTTTTAAAAAATCATTCCAGGCAAATAAAATTCTCATAAACTCTCACGACTCTTTTTAACTCTTTCTTTTACTCCATCACAGGTCCTGATGTGATCTAACACGTTTTGTTCATTGATTTTTTTCTTCTGTTTTTATCTGTATGACATAAATTATCTGGAATATTTAATGTTTTTTAGCTAGTGTGGACTGCTTTTTACAACAGCAACGTGAGCTGGTAATACCTTTGCTTATGGTTTAACTTGTTCAAGAGTAAACCATTTCACTTGGTTTGGTAAGGCTGTGATACTACCATTTTTACAGCCTCCCCAGCCTTAGGAACGTGGTGCTGTTCCTTCAGTGAGAGGTTACCCTGGAGGATGTCTGTAGCTTGGCACCCCTCCCCAAGGAATGCTGTAATGTTAACTCACGCTTCCCTCAGAGGGAAAGCAATTCAAAAGTAAACAATCAGCTACCTCTCCCAGACATCTGACACAGTATGTACAAAGTACCCTTAGTCCTGGAGGCTATTTTGTCAGCCTCAAACTTGAAAGTATATGACATAAGGATTTAAAAGAGACACCAGACAAGAGCATGGACATGCCTCAACCTTCACTTGGCTGCATTTCAAAGAAATTGCCCTGGCCATCTGAGCAGCTCTGCTTTGTATCCTAGAGAAAAGGCAAATCTCACACGGAAAAAAAAATCTAATTACATTAGAAAACGTTATGCCCAGCATGGCTGTGGGATGCACAGCACACAAAGGCAGTCCTGAGCCCTGCTCCTGCTTCTGTATGTGAGTCCGTGTTGGTTACTGGTTTGGTCATGGTTGTTAAACCTGCTCTTGGTCTTCCATTTGCAGCAGAGTCTGGCTGTAGAGCATCAGCCTGAACACACAGGGCAGGTTGCCACATGCTTCCACGAAGCTTATCTTTCGGGACAATTTGATAAAGATCTGTTCTTAATAGGCTGATGTATCATCTTATTTCCTTTCGTTGCAAAGCACACAGTTTGTATTTTAAAACCCTTATCTGTGGCAATTGCATTGTGCATGTTTCCATTTTTGCCAACTTGCACAACTCCTGGGAAACTGGTTAAAGGTCTAGAAGCTGGTTTCCACAGGACTTAAAAAAATTTTTTATGAGAGTATCAGTAGCATTTGCAGTTATCCCCATTATACAATTATGAACAAACGCCATATGTTTTGGGTCTATTTTTTCACACTGCAGCTTTTGTATCCATAGGCAATGGTGATTGCTTCCATAGGATTTTACCTGTGAAAAAACCTTTAAGAGTTTTCTGTGTTGAAGAGGTACATTGAACAACACAACATATTGGTGTTAGTCTTTAGCCCTTCAACAAAATAGTCTTGACAACCTTCAGCCAGGATGACCTCACATGTTTTAGCCACCTAGTGCCTCTGCTCTATTTCCCACTTAGTTCTTGTTTCTTGCTATTTAATCTGTGTTACAATGACCACCTCTTGCTTCAAGGCCATGTGTGTAAGTCTGTAAGTCTTTCTTTTAGAGACAGTGTCTTACTTTGTCGCCCTTGTTGCAGTTTGGCTGGGACCGGTTTTGAACCCGCCACCCTCAGTATGTGGGGCCGGCACCCTACTCACTGAGCCACAGGTGCCACCTCTGTGTGTAAGTCTTGGTTTGAACATAAGCACTTGCTTTTAAAAAAAATAGTCTTTGTATGTGAAGTCTGCATTAAGCAGTGTAAATGGAAAATTTAGCCATCATCAGAAATTTTTAAAGAATTTTGAAAGCAAGCCATCTGAAAAGTCCTTGCTTCCACTTCTCTCTGTGGGCTCACTCAGAGACCCCCTCTTCCAGCAGCTATGTAGTACTCTGTGCAGGGTAGGCAGTGCCTTTGAACTCCTTTGGTCTTAAGGATTATTTCTTATTAAAGTCTATGTTGAAGGGCCGGGCACAGTGGCTCTTACCTGTAATCCCAGCACTTGGGAGGCCCAGATGGGTGGATTGCCTGACTTCATGAGTTAGACACTAATCTAAGCAAGAGTAAGACCCCATATCTGAAAAAAAAATAGCAAAATAGCCCCGTAGTCCCAACTATCTGGGAGGCTGAGGCAAGAGAATCGCTTGAGCCCAAGAGTTTGAGGTTGCTGTGAGTTAACATGCCACGGCACTCTACCGAGGGCAACGTAGTGAGACTCTGTCTCAAAAATAAATAAATAAAAGTCAATGTTGAAACTTTTCTTCATTTCAAGAAAATGAAATAAATTTCGCTAATTCTGAGCAATTAGCAGAAAAATCATGGGATGCAGAGAAGTGCATTAGAAAAAATGTAGGGCTTTGGTTGCTGAAAGACTTGGGTCAAGTTTTATTTCCTCACTTGCTGTCTCTGATAGTTTAGACCAATGCATACTTTAGATATCTGAGATCCTGTTTAATAGGGACCAGGAGCCTACCCAAGCAGCTAGCACATGAAGCAATTTTTAAATGTGTGGCACTTGTAGAAGAGAGGTAAGAACTAGAGAAGTAGCAACAAGTAAAATAAAATCTAACTATGCAAGAAAGAAAAAGGAGATAGACACTCTGCTTAGGTTTTCTGCACAGCTATGTGGCCTCACGTGAAAGCAAGTGCTGTCACTCATGTGAGTGGTTGGTCTTCAAATTTGTAGATTAGTCCGGACATAGCCACAGTGCCTGGCATGCACGCTTCCCATCAGCCACCCAGGTTCTCATGGCATTCCTCATCGGGTCTACTTCCATTTGTAACTGGCTGGGGTCTGGGGTTCCATGTCTAGGGAACAACTGGAGAAGTGGGCGTAGTTTTTTTATGCACCTTTACACAGCCACCCTCTTAGTAGAGATCATACATCTCCCCTCTCTAATTTCCCTGTTCATTTAGTGTCTTCATTTATGTACTTACTGTTTGTTCAAACTTTAGTTGCAAGTGGAGGAGTATCCACTCCCATTCATTCACTTTTCATCCCATCGCCACCTCCTCCACTATTTCCTAAGACCATCCTTTCTTCACAATTTTTTCCTTCATTTCAATCTCATTCTTAGACTTTTGTTGAACAGGTTTATATGTCAGTTGCACACAGGCCCGAATTACACCAGTTTCCTGACCTCAAGGAACTTCACCTTGAACATAATGCAGGTAACTAAAGTCTGTTTATTGATATTATATTTATTAATTCACAAACTGTGGTTTGAATGACTGATAGGTATCAATCTTGTGTTTCACCACTGGTAAGCAAAATGAGCATGTTTTGACCATAAATGTTCATAGTATACTATGTAGGGTGGAACATTAAAAAAATTATACAAGTAAATATGTCATTGCCAACACTAACTAAGTGATATGAATAAGTAACAAATGCCGTTAGAGAGATTAACTAGAACACAGAACACTTAGCTTTGCATACCTTGCATGATTAATTCTGAGTGGAATTTGAGATGTTTTAAATGTCCTACCTTAAACAACTTTTAATAAAATCTTTCACTTCTTCCTATAGATCAAAGTATTTTCTCCTCACTCACCCAGAAATTCACAGCTTGAAAAGAAGGAAAAGGTAGAGAAAAGAGCCAATCTGGAAGATGAAGTCTCTGGCATAAGCGACTATGAATGTACGTTTCCATATTGGTTCCATCTTTATATTGCAAACGCCTTGGGCAGCAGTCATGGTTTCATTTACTCTGTGAATATTGTTGCACTTGTCTATCCTGGAATAGTATCTTTGGTTTTTCAAATTACTCTACTTGAAAACCTCTCTATAGCCCAGGTAGCTAGACTTGTTTGTATGACAGTGTCTTTCTTGGTGTGAGAAAACATATTCTTTGTTCCAGATCTTTTAGAGCTTTTGTATATTCTTATTTTTCTTAGATTTGTGAAATGTTTAAGACTATAGAATGAAGAAAAAGAAAAAAGAAGAAGATGAGGAAGAATAATCCAAATCAGAGAAGACTTCCTGAAAGAGGGGATACTTAGATGAAGCTTTGAAGGATGAGTGAAGGTCAGCAACACAAAGGAAAAGGGAATTCCAGGAAGGAGAAAAAGTGTACACAGAAGCATAAAAGAATAAAATACATTTGAGAATGTGTGAGCAGATCTAAAAAAATGATCCAGGTTGGTAAATGATAGGAGATTAGAACAGAAAAATTAAACATAGGTATATATCAAAAGCCCAGATGGAACAATTGATATGTATAAGAAAAGAGTATTCTAATTTGTTTGCATATATTTTCTCTAAGTTCTATCTACCTACCCTCAATGTGTATCAGAACTATCTGCAAAGCTTTTTTAAAAGGTGAATTTCCTGGAGCTTGTTTCTATCTAAATGAAACCAAATATTTTCTGATGGAGATACATCTTAGATGTTTGTCTAATATGAATAAGTGAATATATCTATGCATAATGCTTTTGTTATTCCTATGCCTTTTATTGAAAATTTACTGTTTTATATACAATTCTATTACAAGCCAGGCTCTTTCATTCCTTCCAAGGTGTAACAGATAATATGATCCACAAATTTGTGCTAATGTGCCTGAGAAGGACAGAACTCTTTGTTGAATATACATTTTATTTACAAAAGCATGCTGAAAACAAGGTCTCTGTTTTTGGTGCCTAACTGGAAGAAGAGATGAACACTGTAAACCTTGGGTGAGATACAATGGTTAATGTTATGACACTTAGTGGGGTTCTTTTTTTTTTTTTTTTTTTGAGACAGAGTCTCACTTTGTTGTCCTCAGTAATGTGCCTTGGCATCTTAGCTCACAGCAACTTTAAACTCTTGGGTTTAAGCGATTCTCTCATCTCAGCCACCCAAGTAGCTGGGACTATAGGCGCCCACCACAACGTCTGGCTATTTTTAGAGATGGGGTCTTGCTCTTGCTCATGCTGGTCTCAAACCCATGAGCTCAAGCAATCCACCCACCTCGGCCTCCTGGAGTGCTAGGATTACAGGCATGAGCCACCCTTAGTAGGGTTCTTAAATCACCCCTACAGTTAGTCCATGTAAAACTTTGCTCACTGTACATTTTCATAAGGCAAGTTCTCTTCCTTGAAATTTAGAATTTTTCCTGAAGGTAGCAATGTTCCTAAGTGGGACTATAGATAGAGAAGTCAGCACTGCTGCCGACCAGTGTACAACCTTAACCCACTGCATACTTGGGTTACCCAGAATGCCTCTGTGCATAACTTAGAAATTTGTCTTCAATGATTCATTCAGCAATCTCTTTAGAGCGGCATTTCAACCTGTGCGTTGTGACCCCTTTGTAACAATGAAAATACATCCTGCATATCAGGTATTTACATTAGGATTCTTAACAGTAGCAAAATTACAGTTATGAAGTAGCAACGAAAATAACTTTATGGTTGGGGTCACCACAACATGAGGAACTATATTAAAGGGTCGCGGCATTGGGCAGCATTAGGAAGGTTGAGAACCACTGCTTTAGAGGTTCTGACTTATCTGTCATGGAGTCTTAGCACATTTTATTAATATCAAAAATTCAAACAATATCTTAGACTAGAATTATGTGAGAATGTCCTAGAGCTGGACTTATTTATATCAACATTTTATTCTATCTTGTTTCAGCAAATAGGGTTATATCTCACTCAGTTTTGTGTCGTAAAGGCCTAAGATAGTGCCCAATTTTCACGGTATTCAATAACTGTAAGTTCAATGATTTTGAATCAGTTTTAAAGCTCAGAAAAATGCTACATGAAAGTAAAAAGTGAAAGACTTTTACATGTGGTAGGTATTATTCAACCTAGTTTTCAAAAAACAAATAAAAAGGGAATTACGGGATCA
Source organism: Perodicticus potto (assembly GCA_963574655.1). NCBI lineage: Eukaryota > Metazoa > Chordata > Mammalia > Primates > Lorisidae > Perodicticus > Perodicticus potto. The sequence goes on along the minus strand of CAUYRH010038054.1, from coordinate 35,001 downwards.
TAGGGATACCTCATTCTGTTTACTCTTCCTCTTATGCTTTTAAGGGAATTTCATACACATCACTCCTTTTGTTCTTCTGCATGAACACATAGAGACTTGTATATGGTGCAGAGCTAATAGATGAGAAAACTAAAATTGAATGTAGGATTTAAGATTCCAAATTCAGTGAATTACAAGATACACATTTTGCTCTTCTTCCATTGAAATACAGAGCCTGTTTCCCCTTAGTTGAGCTGGGCTTGTGATTCATTTTGGCCAACATAATTCAGTGGAAATGAAGGTACATAACTTCCAAGGCAAGAACCAAAATCACTTTAAGTTTTCCATTTCGGTTCCTTGGAATCATTGCCCTGGGGACCCTCCTCCTTGGAATCCACTAATGCTGCTACTAGAAGCTCAAGAAATTTTGACAGCTCCAAGTGAACTATCATGGGTCACGGCCAGTTTTAACTCCCAGCCATGTGAGTGAGCCACCATGGACATGCAGCCCAGCCTAGCCTTCAGACGACTGACGCTCCAGCTAACCTCTGCTGATAACACATGAGAGGGTCCCCAAGAATCACCCTTCTTCTTGCAGTTGATCCATAGAACTATAGTAAATAATATTAAATTGCTATCTCATGGTTCTGAGTGATATATTATGCAAACTAGATAAACAGAATGATATTTGGCACCAGAAATAAGGAGCAATAGGAGAATTGTATTGACAAAAGCAAAAATGATAGCTAAGACTGGCTTTGTGATGAGGCAACATGGGACAACACATGATGCAATTGATAATCTGGATAGTCTTGGGGTTCAAGTGGGAAGGGTACAAAAGAAACTATGAAGGGAGCCTGGTAGGAAGATAAACTTTGTTACACAGTGGCAGAAGGTTTAGTGGTTTACTAAACTACGGCCATCAGCAGTGAGAAAAGTAGAAAAGTAACCTAATGAACTAAATGATTCACTAAGAAGATTTTCAGGCAAAATATTGACTGTTCCAACTCATTTATTTTAGCTATCTATGATAAGTAACAGTAAGAAAAGTGTTAAAAGGAGCCTAGTTTTCAAGCAGAATTTAGAGGAAATACAAGGCTACAAGGCTTCCTGTGTTCAAAAATGAAACTGTTCCTAATCACCAGTCTGTCCAGTTGGCCAGGGCTCTCAAAATAAATAATAAAGAGCCTCAAGGTAAAGATTATCTCAATGGCAAAGAGGTAAAACTCTGGGCTAAAATGTCAGAAAGATTTAAGGGTATGCTAATAAACTATCTCAAGTAAACAAAAGTCTTTGAAGAATTTTAAGGACATAATTATTATATGCACCTTCACTCTTAATTTAAATCTTTAAAGGAAGCTTGTCTTGAAGAAATTTGTAGATATAATAATATTTCCTATCCTATTGAATGAATGACAATAAATCTCATAAGAAATGCATAAAATATAAGGAGAATTGTATTGGCAAAATCAACTTGGAAATTTTTTTTCTTTTTCCAGTTTTTGGCCCGGGCTGGGTTTGAACCTGCCACCTCTGGCATACGGGGCCAGAGCCCTATTCCCTTGAGCCACAGGTGCCTAACTTGGATTTTTTTTAAATGGAAAGAGATAGTTCAAGATGAAAAAAGCCTTTAGGTACTTAAGAATATGTGGAAAGAGAGTAGACTGAAAGATACTCAGCTATTATTATCATTTCTTTTCCTTTTCCTATCAAAAAATGATGACTCAGAATATATAACCAAGTGTCCCAAGAGCAGCATATAAATCAAAGTGATGAAGCCAATCACCACAGAAAACAACTCCTAGGAAGTAAATTTGAGCATTAATCAAGGAAACAGTGATTTGTGCAGAGTTGAATTTCTCTAGAAATTGTGCAGAGAATTGTTTTAGGTCAATTGCTACTATACGACTCCTGTTCTTTACCCCTTAAATTAAATGAAAGTATTAACAACCATTAATGAGTGTTCAGAGAGCAGACTACTTGTCTGTTTTTTCAAAGTACTCAGATCAAGCACCACACTGAACACATATATGCTACATGCCAGAAGCCTTATACACACTTGAGTTTAATTTACAGGAACAAATCTTAGACATGGAGCCTGAAACTTGTGTTAGAAAGGATAAGAATTTTAGAGGTCTTCAGAGAAGAAATGCTACATAATTTATAACCAGATCACAGCTGTAATAGCAAATTCTTTGCTACTTTTCATATTGTGAAATGAAATTGAATTTTTTTCCCCTTGAATATAAGCTGGTCCTGTGAATTTCTCTGGAGCAAGAGAAAGCAGTGAATGTGATATGAGGCTCACAGTCCTAAATATTTTTCCAAGTGTTTTTTAGTTCCAGTTGATTTACCCAGAGAAAGTTTTGCCATAATCAAAAAGTTTGGTGAATCCTACAAATTGCATGGCCATTAAGAAAACTCACAGTGTCCCGCAACAGTCATAAGAAACCTACACTGATAACTCTCTTTAGTTTTATGTAAAATATGACCTCCCAAACATTTTTAGCCCTAGGATACAATTTTGGTCCTGGTTACTATAGACTTTCCACATAATATATTTTGATAAAAGTGATCTAGGGAATTTTTATGCTACTCTGCAGTAATAGTTCATTATTAATTCATTCATCTCTTAAACAAAGGCTTATTGAGTTTAATTGGGTATGATGCTAAGCTTAAGGCTCCAACGTCTAATAAAAATTATTTGACTTTAAGGATATCAATAATGAATAGAACAGGAAAAAATTAAACATATAATTTAAAAATTGTTAGAAGAGTATTATGATGGAGTATCTAAGAAGTGCATTAATAAGAAGGAGGGGAAAGTACACACTATCCTTGTTTGTAGAGTTCATCAGGAAAGATATTTGAGCAGGGTTATGAATTTGACATGGATGAAGAAGATAAAAGCGAATATGGGAATACATATTCTCGTTAAGTTAAAGACTGAAAAGTCACAGCATAAAAGAGAATGACATAATTAATTAGCACTTTAGATATTTTAGAAAGTAAAAGATGTAATAGAAAACATTTTTTTGCTTATCAAACACTCAGCAGGAATGGAAAAAAAACAAAACAAAACAGAGGTGCTACCAGTTTTCAGACATGCTATTATAGCAAACTGCTGATGATGACACTGCTATTTTGGTTGATTCATTATTGTGGAATATCACATCTACCAAAGTCAACACATGTGCCTCCATTGCATATTATAATAAACTTGCTGAAAAACAGAGATAAGGTAACCAAAGAAAGGGAGTTGATAAGTTAAGAATGATATCATGCATATCATCAGAAACAGTGAAAGACAGTGTACAGTAGGACATCTATAATACACTGAAAGAAAAAAAATGTGAGCCAAGAAGTCTAAACCCAGAAAAAAGTATCTTTTGACAGGCAAAATTGGCCTGGTGCAGTGACTTATGCCTATAATTCCAGCACTTTGGTAGGCCAAAGCAGGAGTTTTACCTAAGGCCAAAAGTTTAAGACTAGCCTGGACAACACAGCAAGACCCTATTTCTAAAAAAAAAATTCAAAAAGTTGCTGGTTGTGGTGGTGCATGCCTGTAGCTCCAGTTACTTGAGAGCCTGATGTGGGAAGATCTCTTGTGCCCAGGAGGTCGAGGTTACAATGAGCTATGATAAGACCACCTCATTTCAGGCTGGGTCACAGAGTACAACCCTATCTTCTAAAAAAAATTAGATACAGAACATTTCGGATAATCGGAAGATACCTCATTATTAGTGCACCAGCATACAAGAAAGGTAAAAGGAAACTGCCAGAATAAAACTTACACACACACACACACGCACACACAAGCTTCTTCTGGAAAAGGCAAATGAATGGAAAAATAGGAAAATACACATATAAAAGATATCTTCCTATATTTTAAATTACCTTAAAAGATAATTTACTATTTAAATAAAAATTATAATAATGTATTATAGAGTTTGTAATAAATACATGAATACAAAATATGAAAGCAATAGTGGAAAGGCCAGGAAAAAAATCAATGAAGCATAATCTTGAACATTCCTTATACTGAATTTGAAGTGATGTATTAGTTGAAGATAGACTTTAAGACAGTTCATATAGTATAAATCTTAAAACAACCAGTGAAACTTAAACATAATAAATAAATGAGCCCAAAAGGAGATAAAAAAAAAACATAGAAAAGTAATCATATAAAAGAGTGTAGCAAAATAAAGGGGAAAAAAAGCACAGAAGGAAAGAGGAGACAATAATACAAGCAAGAGAAAAATAAAACAAATAGAAAAATATAGGATATAAAATCGGACTTATGAATAATTACATTGATAGTAAAAGATCTTACAAGCCAACTCAATGACAAAGATGATAAAATTACATAGAAAAACAACTAACCAAACGATGCTTATAAAAATCCAACAAAACTGTGGCAAGGATGTATATAATCGAATATTATATAAAAATAGTTTGAGGCCAGGTGCAGTGGCTTATGCCTACAGTCTTAACATTCACTTTGGGAGGTCAAGGCTAGAGAATCACTTAAGGATAGCAGTTTGAGACCACCTAGAGCTGAACATAGTGAGACCCTTTCTATACAAACTATTCTTTTTTTTAATTAGACGGCATGATGACATGTGCCTGAGTCCCAGCTACTCAAGAGGCTAAGACAGAAGGATCACCTGAGCCCAGGTGAGCTATAATCTTTTATGCTAGCCCTGGCAACAGAGTGAGATCCTGTGCCAAGGAAAAATATTTTGAGTGGCTATATTAATTACAGAGTAAATTTTTTAAAAATTAGATGAATATTGCTGTGGAAATAAGTAGATTAGTTTATAACGATGTTATTTCTTCAAGAGGACAGAGAAATCCAAAGAGTCCATACACTTACAAAAGAACTTTAAATTGTATAAATCAATGCCTGGAAAAGTTAAAATATGAAATGAAGAAAAATTGTTATAATTAGAGATTTTAACTCTTATGTCTCATTTATTGACAGAAATTATAGACAAAAAATTATCAAGATTGTTGAAGACCTACATAACACTACCATATAACCTGATCTAATGGAGAGCTATAGAGCATTTCACGCAACTTCAAAGAGTATATTATTTTCAAGGTCACCAAAACATATACACACATGTACAGGTACATGCAGGCACACACACAAACACATAAATACATAGTTATCAAGACAGAACATAGTTTGGCTTTCAAGATAATTTTCAATAAATTTAAAATTCTTTTAATAATTAAAGTTATGTGCTAAGGCTAAATAAAAATGAATGAAAAGGATAGCCTTGAAATTTCTAAATATTTATAAACTAAAAACAATGCTTACGAATAACCCACAGTTCAAAGGAAAAGTAGAAATAGAAACTGAAAAATATCTTGACGTGAATGAGAGTTGAAAATGTAGCATATCAAAGTCAGAATAATGCAATTAAAGCAATGCATAATTAGAAGTATTGAATGTGTATGTTCAAAAATAGTGAAAGGTTAAAACAGCCTAAGTTTCCCCTAAGAAAGTCAAATCAAAGAGCAATTTTTTCAAAAAGGAAACAAATAACAAATATTGAATTGAATATATGCAGTAGGGCACAGAGACATAACATTTAAAAAAATTATGAAATCTAAAATTGGATCTTTAACATCATCAATAAAAATGAGTCTCTGCCAGACAAAATTAAAAGACAGGTTTTATAAATTGCCAGTTTCTGGAGTGAGAGATATAAAATAAGTAGACATTGTATTATTATTAAAATTATATAAAATTATTAATAACTTTATGGCATTCAGTTTAACAACTTAGATAAAAGACACAAACACCCCTGAGAATTTCCTAAAACCATTTAAAGATATGGTACTGGCTATAGCAGATTGGGGGAAGGGACAAGAATTGTGACAGGCAATAAACATATTGAAAAGTCTTAAATTCTAACCTAGGAAAGGAAAGAAGATATATGAGGCAGAAGAGATTTTAAGATCTTCTACAAATAGTGAGAAACTGAGGTCACTCATGTTCCCATGGCTGGATGCCTGTTCAAAAAAGGCCAGAGACAGTCCTTCATAGCTGACTCTGGTTGACTCCCCAAGCTCTGTACAAATAGAAGGTGAGGAAAAAAAAAAAAGATGGTGAGTACCAAGGCAGGGTTTCACATGACGTGGTCAAGAGTTAAAGGAATGACCTAACACAAACCAGTCTGCAAAAGCGAGAAAGGTACCTATTACTTTTCTTTCTTACTTTTCTTTTCCTTTTGTTTTTTATTATTAAACACTAGATGACTACTAACCTAATGGAACACAGACTTCAGTAGTGATACACAATAAAGAATGCAGTACTTACAAAATTGGTTCAGATAGCTCAACACCAAACCACAACAGGCAGCAACAATAAAGCACAGAGAGGAAAGGAATCTGGTTTCATGACTTGGCACGTGAACATATTCGAAATGTTTCCTTTTCAACAGAAAATTATAAATGTCTTATCATATTAGGAAGCAAGGAAAGAAATAAGAAATTAAAGCACATTCACAGGAAAAAAAAGAAATTGATAGACACTGTGAACAATCGCAGGCATTAGACAAATATACAAAGACTTTTAAATCAACTATCTTAGATATGTTCAAAGAGCTAACTAAAACAATGGACCAAAAAAATTGTAGGAAACTAAGAGAATGGATGTCTCAACAGATAGAACATATCAATAAAAAGGTAGAAATTATGAAAAAGAACCAAATAGGCATCATGGAGAGTGAAGAAATATGAACAGATTTTAAGAGACCCACGGATGCTATGAAATATGCCTACTTATACAAAATAGGAATCCCAGAGGGAGAACGAGAGATAAAGGAGCAGAGAAATATATAGTGAGATAATGGCCAACAACTTATAAATTTTATTTAAGACGTGAATCTATGCATTCTGTACACAAGACAAACTAGAAGGGCTTCATGTTGAGAAATAATAAAGTCAAACTATTAAAACACAAAGATAAAGAGATTCTTGAAAGCAGCCAGAGAGAAGCAACCTATCACATATGGGATTATCAATAAGATAAGCAACTCATCATACTTGGGGTCATCCATAATAATAATAGCTAATTTGTCTTTAGAGACTGCAGAAGCCAGAATGCAGTGGAGGATAAATTTAAAATGTCAACAGAAAAAAACAAACAACAAAAAAAACCAATTGTCAAACAATTCTGTATCTGGGCCCAGTGGGGTGGCTCATACCCATAATCCTAGCATTTCTAGGAGGCCAGGCCAGGTGATGATCTGAGCTCATGAGTTCAAGAACAGCCTGAACAAAAGCGAGACCTTGTATCTACTAAAAATAGAAAAATTGTCTTGGTGTTATGTCTGGCACCTGTAGTCTCAGCTACTCAGGAGGTTGAGGTAAGAGGATTGGTGACATAGTAAACCCTATCTTAAACAAACAAACTAAAAAATTAATAAAAGATTTTAAAAAGAATTCTATATCTGAATCAACTATCCTTTTAAAATGAAGGATAGATCAAAACATTATCAATAAGCAACAATTGTGAGAATTCATTACTTGTAGCTATACCCCGTAAGAAATACAAAGAATATACCAATGTGTAATGAAAGGAAACTAGAGACTAACTCAACATCACACAGATGAAGAATAATGGTAAGGTTGCTATGTGGATGGATTTAAAACCAGTAATATAGCATTCTTAAGTTTGTAACTCCTCTTGTTTCTGTATAATTAAATAAAAACAAAAATTATAATTATAAATTTATACTAATAAGCAAACAAATCATAAAGAGGTAACTTTGACAACAATACTATAAAGGGACGGGTAGAAGTGGTATGTGTCAGAGTTTTTTATACTATTCAGATTAAATCTGTATTCACTCAAAGTTAATTATGTTGAAGTTAAGATAGTAGTAACTAAGGAAAAAAACTATAAAATGTGTAGAAAAACAAGAAGAAAGTCAAATAGCATACTGGAAAAAAACTAATCTAAAAAGAAGTCAGTAATGTAGGAATTTAAAAAATGTATAAGACATAAAAACAAATAAAAAAAGAAAGCTACATGGCACAGTATGATCCCTCATTAGCAATTACTTTGACTGTAAATAGGTTAAATCCCCCAATTAAAGGACAGAGAGAAGCACAATACATTAGAAAACATTTCCCAAGCATATGCTCTTTGCACTATAGCTCTAAGGACACAAATAGGATAAGTAAAAGATAGGAAAAAGATTTTTCATGCAAATAGTAGCTGAGAGAGATAAGTAGGTATAATAGTATGAAACAGAAAAAGAATTTAACAAGGTTGGTACAAAAGACAAAAGAGGATATTATATATTGATTTTTAATAAGCATATTAAAGACTAATAATTGTTAACACACACAATTATAACATACACATTAACAGCATAGGCCCCAAATGCATAAACCAAAAGATGACAATATTGAAGAGAAAATAGTTCTATAAATAGTCAGAAATGTTAACACACCCACTTTCAGTAATTAATACAAAAACAAGACATTATCAATAAGTTTGAGCAACACTGTAAACCAATTAGATCTAACAAGCATATATAGAACATTTCACTCAGTAATAAAACTATATATATATATATGTATTCATATATTATTTATTAAATCATAGCTGTGTGCATTAGTGCAATCAAGGGGTACAATGTGCTGGTTTCATTTACAATCTGAAATATTTTCATCAAACTGTTTAACATAGCCTTCATGGTATTTTCTTAGTTATTGTATGAAGACATTTGTATTCTGCATTTAGTAAGTTTCACCTGTACCCTTCTAAGATGCAATGTAAATGTGGCCCCACTAATAGCCCTCCCTCCACCCAACCTATTTTTAATGCACATAGAGTTTTCTCAAGGTTGAATGATGTATTAGGTCACAAAACAAGTCTTAATAACTTTTGAAGAATTAAAATCATACAAATTCTCTTTTGGAAACAAAAAAACAGAAAGAAAATTGAAGAATTCACAAATACATAACAGATTAGCAATACATGAAAATAAAGACTGATCTGTCAAAGAAGTACAAGCACAATTATAAACTTATTTTAATTAAATGAAAATGGAAAAACCAATATAGATACAGTAAAAACATGATCCACTGAGAAATTTGTAGTTCCATATATTTACATTAAAAGATAAAAGATCTCAAATCAATAACCTAACTTTACACCTTAAAAAACTACAAGAAGAGCAAGGTAACTCCAAAGCTGGCAGAAGAAAGGATATATAAAGATTATATATTATATAAATGAAATAGACAATGGAGAAAGGATAAAATCAATTAAACTAAAAGTTAGTTCTTCAAAAAGATCAATAAAGTTAACAATCTTTAGCTATATTTGTCAGGATAAAGAAAACGGTCCAATTAGAAAAAAATCTAAATGAAATTAGGAATATTGCTATTGATCTTATAGAAAAGAAAAAAAACAATTGAGATAACACTATGAACAATAACATCTCAAAAAACCAGATAATTTAGATTAAATAAATTCCTAGAAACACACATTAACAAAATTGATTCAAGAAAAAAATGGAAAATCATATGAATAAACAAAAAAAACCTATAATATTTAGGAACCTACTAAAATAAAACACCACCTAATAAAGAAAATTCCAGGATTAGGACTGGTGAATTGTACCAAATATTTTAAGAAAAATTGACAATCCTTCTTAAACTGTTCCACAAATAGAAAAGGATAAATTTCAAACCAGTAGTATTGTATTCTTATTCATTCTATAAAGCCAGCAACATCCAGATACCAAAGCAAAATAACATCATAAGAAAATAAAGCTAGAATATTAGATTCATGAATATAGACAAAAAATTTCTAAATGAAACACTAGAAAACAAAATTATTTTTTTGTACCATATTCCTTTCCTCCCTGTATCCAACTAAGAGTTACAAAGACTCCACTCCAAGAAGGTGCAAAGGTAACGGTGCTCTTTGTCAACTCCCATTTGAAGGCTTTAGGATCTCTTCTTAGCAGCAGGCTACCAGCATTACTAAAGTCCTACATACGAGGTTTGACAAATAAGTTCACAAACTTATCCTTAAAAAGTGCTACATATCTCATTGCCAAATACAATTATGGTCACCTTCAAAGTACTCTCCTTGGGAAGCTATGCACCAATCCCAGAGTCTAGTCAACCCTGCAAAGCAATTTTGGAACTCTTTTTCTGAAATCACCATCAAAGCTGTTGTATGAGGTCTAACAATTAAGTTTGTGAACTTGCCACCCATGTGCTTATGTTGGCAGCACTGTACAAACAACTCATAACCTTGGTATATCAGCATTTCACAATTAGGTTTGTGTCAATGTGTGGTAATGTCTTGTTGAGCAGCATTCATTATTTTTGTTGTGTGTTTTGTTTGTTATATGATGACAGCTCTGATGGTCATTCCAAAAAAAGAATTCCAAAATTGCTTTGTAGGGTAAACTAGAGGTTGGCATTGATGAATAGCTTCCCAGGGGGAGTATTTTGAAGATAACCATAGTAACACTCAACAATGAGGTATGTAGCACTTTTTTTTTTTTTTGGCCTTTTTTGGCAGTTTGGGTGACCCCAACACCTCCAGTATATGGGGCCGGCTCTCTACTCCTTGAGCCATAGGCACTGCTTGGTATTTTACTAGGATCTATTTATGACCTTAATTGTCAGACCTTCATATATGTGTGGCAGAGGGTAAGACACAAGCAGGTTTGGTAAGAATTCAGTGGTTTTCTTCCCTCTATCCAGTATAGATTTGAAGAATGGAGGTTTTACACTAAATGCAACATGCTGAGGTTAAGGGATGCAGACTTTCCTTACCCTAGATTGATAATAAGCCAGAGGTTCCATGTCAGAGGAGGCAAACTGAGAAGGCAAGAGAATTCATCCCTGCAGTGTTCCCCACTCATAAATCAGGGCTGTCAGTTCAAATAAGTAAGAGATTGTCCCTGTTACAGGTCTGCAGCTGTATCTCAGATATTTTGTCCAGAGGGAGAAGAAAGCCATAAGAATAGAGAGCTATGAAGCTCTTTTCAAATAAGATTACTTCATTTGTACTAGAGTGTGGAGATATTCAATAATAAGGACACTCTTGAATACAATTGGAATTTTGATTTTAAACAACTAAAAGCAGGCTGGAAGCTTTATGAGAGTGACAAGCTACCTCATAGTTCAGCTATTTTGCCAGAGAGAGACAAAGAAATAATAGCTCGTGAGAGCTCCTTTCAGATAAGAGCAACCTTTCAAGACTGACCTCCAAACTACCCTGTTTTTAAGAGAACATAAATTTGATAGGATGCGACCATGGGAAAATGTATGTCTTAAGGTATGATTAAATACAATATAGCAATTGTCCAGGTATTAGTGGAGGCAAACCACTGGTTTTGATACTAAGAGAGTAATACAACCTAATAGAGATCTGGCAGATCACACAATCAAAACAGCCCTGTTAAAATGCTATAAACCCATATGGATGTCCTCACAACATAGGTTATGTTCTCTGAGAAGAGATATTAGAAGCTTAAAATCTGAGGAAATAGCCTTTACTGAGATTTTCTGGCTATTCACTTGACAAATAAACAGGTAAACAAACACAAGGCCCAGAAAGGGGAGGTTGGTATCTAGATTTCCTATAATATATTATTTTTAAAGTCCAGTTTTCAACATAAACGTATGGGACTTGTGAAAAAACAGGAAAGTGTGGCTCATATTCAGCAAAATATGGCAGACAACAAAAAGTGCCAGTGAGAGAGTCTGATTGTTGGAGTTAACAAACACTTCTAAGCAGGTTTTATGAATATATTCAAATAACTTAGAGAACAGAGAAAGGAAGATTGGACAACAATGCCTCATCAAGGTGAGAACATCAATAAATAGAGATTGCATAAAATAAATCCAACAAAAACACTTCAGTTGGAAATTATAATAACTACTATAAGAATTCACTAGAGTAGATTTAAACAGTAGTTTTGAACTGGCAGGGAAAAAAATGATCTTGAAAGTAGAAAAGATTATGTCAAAGAACAGTGAGAAAATACAATGAAGGAAAAAAGAATAGGGTTTAGGGAAATGAGATACTATTAAAAACAATAGTATACATGCAATGAGAGTACCAGGAAAGAGGAGAGAAAAATTATTCTAAGAAATAATGGCTAAAAACTTCCCAAGTTTTCTGAAAAGTGTTAATCTATGCAGTGATGCAGTTCAACATACTCAAAGTTGCCTAAACTTAAAAGGAATCCATACACAGGCACGTCATAGCAAAGATGTTAAAAGAAAAAGGGAAAAAAAATCTTGAAGTAATCAGAGAAAAATGTCTACTCACGTACAAGCAACTGTAATAATATTAACAGCTAACTTTTCATCAGAAACAATGAAGGCCAAAGAGCAGTGGGATGCCATATTCAAAGTGCTGAAATAAAAACTATTACCCAAGGGTGGTGCCTGTCGCTCAGTGGATAGGGCACCAGCCCCATATACCGCGGGTGGTGGGTTTGAACCTGGCCCCAGCCAAACTGCAACAAAAACAATTAAATGAATATTGTGGTGGGCGCCTATAGTCCCAGCTACTTGGGAGGCTGAGGCAAGAGAATTGCCTAAGCCCAAGAGTTGGAGGTTGCTGTGAGCTGTGACAACATGGCACTCTGCTGAGGGTAAGAAAGTGAAAAAAGAAAACATATTAGCCAAGAAAGTTACATCTAAAAACACTGTATTTCAACAAACAAAAGTGAAAATTACACATCTCATGTGCATATACATGGGGAGAATGGTGACTGTTGAAGTTAATTATGTCATCATAAAAGACAGAATGGATACTTATTACTTTCCTCTCCTTTATTAACTGATTTAAAAGAAAATGTTATAAAACAACAGTTTTATAAATGAACTGTGGTTCTATAGCAAATAGAAATGTAATATATTTGACAATAATAGCACAAAGGTGGTGGGCAGAACTGTAGTGGAGAAAGTCGTTAATATTAAATGGTAAACTAAATCCAGAGGAACAAAGGAAGAGAATCAGATCCTGAGTAAGAGCTTAGTATAATAAACTCTGTAATTGTATACTTTTCTCTTTTGAAAAGGCATAAAATTATATGAAGAAAGACAAGGAATAAAATTATAAGAAGTTACAATAATAACAATAAATTATTGTTGTATTTTTAATATGCATAACAATAACAGAACAAAAAGCAGAAGAGAAAATTGGGATAACATTTCCATATCTCTTTGGCATTAGTATAGATTTAAATGCTCATATTCAAATAATCATTTGGTATTATTTTCCTCTTTGTACAAAAAGCAGAAGAGAAAATTAAAATTGCATTTCCATATCTCTTTTGGAGTTTGTATAAATTTAAATGCTCATACTCAAATAATCATTTGGTATTATTTTCTTCTTTGTACAGTTTCTTTTAACACTTTTTGTAGTTTAGATCTGCCACATTGAATTATATCAGTTTTCAAATATCTTTTATTTTAATATGTTGTACTTTTATTGTTATTCAAGCTGAAGGATTTTGTAAACTAATGTCTTCTTTGATTTATGTGTCTTTTAGAAGTATGTTATTTAATTTAGAAATTGGAAAATATTTTTTGGCATTTCTTAGATATTTTTCCTAATTTAATTCTTTTGTGATTAGAGATCATCCTTTGAATGATATCATTTCCCTTAAATGTACAAAAAATTGTTTGTCACCCTTCATATGATTTATCTTGGTGGCTAAACCCTTGATATGACTTGAATTCTGTGGTTACTATATATAGTGGTATCAACATCAATCAGATCGAGGGAACTTATGATGTGCTTCATATAATCTGTGTTTTTAAGAGGGAAGGAAAAAAATCCCTTATAATAATTGCAAAACTATTTATTCTTCCAATTCTGTCCATTTTTGCTTCTTATTTAGACTTTCCATTTAAACATATTCATATTTACAATGGTAATGCCACCCTGATGAATTAATACTTTTCTGTATGAAATATTATTGTTTATTTCTGGAAAACTATTTTCCTTAAAATCCATCTTTCTGGGTATAAAAATAACCATACTCTCCTCCTAAGACTGATTACATTATACATCTTTTCAACCCACATACTTTCAACCTAGTTGTATCTGTTTATTTAATTACATTTCTGGTGAAAGGCATACAGCTGACTCTGCTTTTGATATATTCTTATATCTCTTAAAATTATTAACATTTAATATAATTACTGAATCATTAGATTTGCTTAACTGCTTCCTTGATAGTTTTCCGTTTGTTTCTCTGTACTTTGCTACCTTATTTGAGATTATTCACACCTTATTTAGATTATTAAAATATTTCTTAAAGTTTCATTATAATTTATCAATTAGCTTTTTAGTTGATACATGTTATCTGTTTGACATTGTTCTACTGACACTTGAAACTCTGCTTAGATTTTTCACTATTTTTCTTCCTTTCACTTAAAATTACATCTCTCTATTCACTGTTTTGTTTTCTTTCTATGGATTTCTTACCAAGTTCACTGCCTCTTCCCTTCTGTCATTTTCATTCTGTAGTCAGGTTTCCTCTACCAATTGCGATTTTATGTAGAACAGACTTTATTTCTAAAATTTCCATTTGGCTCTTTACTATATTTTCTATTTCTCTGTAGAGAATTTCTAATTTTTTTCTTCATTACCACGTTATGTTCCTCATCTAATTATTCAAAGCTTGCTGCGTTAAAGTCCTCATCTGATAATTTTGATACTCAATTCTTGTGGCTTTTGGCCTCTGTTGATTGCCTTTTCATTTTGCCACATTTCACATTTTCATGGTTCTTTGTATAAGAATAATTTTGGATTGTTTATCAAAAATTATGAATGTTATGTTCTGGAGACTCAAAATTTCTATTTTTTCGTAATTCTCTGAAAAAGGTTGAGATTTTTGTTTTAGCAGATCATTTACACATTTTCACTTAAATTACAAACCCTCATTCTCACCCCCATAAGACAATTCACATTTCGGCTATTTTTGTTGTTGTGTTAACTAGAAGTGTTTGAAATCTATAACACAAGTGCAGTTGAGGGTAAAGGGGAGAGACTTGACCACAGTTGATACATGTTATCTGGGCTACTCTTCTAGGAATTTCTCCCTTTCCGAAATCTCACATTTCTGATACTGGGATCAGATGGTTTTTTTAAACTAGTTTTTAAACTAGTTTAACTACTGGTTTCTCAAACCAGTAGTATGAATGATTTTCTATTATATCTTCAGTCAAAATTCACCCAAACTGCAGCACAGCGTAAGGCTGAAGAAGTAAACATGTTAAACTCTCCCTATGCCAGTCCCTTTCTCCAAGTTTTTTTTTGCCCTCTAAAATAGTATCCTTTCTTCCTCTGACATCTTCAAAAACTTTCTCTTTATCATTGGTTTGCACAAATTTGATTATTGAGTTGTTTTTCTTTGTACTTATTGTGGTTGAGATCACTGAGTTCCTTGAAATTGCAGGCTTACATTTTAATCAAATATTGAAAATATTCAGCCATGTACTTTTAAAAAATATTATGCTCTTTCTATACTAACTATACAATACATGTCATTTCACAGCTGACACCTAGTTCTCTTTTTCAATCATTTTTATTTCTCTCTGCAGTTCATTTTGAGTAATTCCTATTCTTGTGTCTTTAAGTTCATAAATTATTTTTTCTGCAATGTCTGATCATCTATTAAACATACCTAAATTTGAGCAACTATAATTTTCATCCTTTAATAATTTGTTTCCTTTTTAACATCGCACTATTCACTGTTTGTTTTCCTTTAAATACTGTAATATGATTATAATAACTTTTATAAGCTTCTATCCAATGTTTTCTTTTCTATTATTTTGTATCTGTTTCTAATAACTGATTTTTTTCACCTCATTGGGTCACTTTTTCCCCTCTTTGAAAGGCTGGTAAACTCTCAATGCATGCTAGTCATTGTTAATTTTTTAGGTTATTTTTCTGGATTTTTTTTTTTTTTTTTTTTTTTTTTTTTTGGAGACAGAGCTTCAAGCTTTCACCCTGGATAGAGTGCTGTGGCATCACAGCTCACAGCAACCTCCAATTCCTGGGCTCAAGTGAGTATCTTGCCTCCACCTTCCAAGTAGCTGGGATTACAGGCACCCGCCACAATGCCCGGCCATTTTTTGGTTGCAGCTGTCATTGCTCTTTGGCTGGCCCAGGCTGGATTCGAACCTACCAGCTCAGGTGTACGCGGCTGGCACCTTAACCCACTGAGCCACAGGCGCCGAGCCTTTTCTGGATTTTTTTTTTACCTTTAATGGTTCTGGGGTTTGTTCTAGTAAACAGTTAGGTTCTCACAAATTGATATCATCTTTTGAGGCTTATTTTTAAGCTTTGTTTGTGTGAGTCTCAGGTATCCTTTACTTTCGGGATATTTCAGTCCCTGGATAAGACAAAGCCCTTTTGCAATTTTTACTAAATTATCTAATTATCATCAGGAAGTCTCCATCCCCATTCTGACTGGTTGAAACTGGAATAAATCTCTGAATACTTCTATTGATTTCTGAAAACAATTCAACCCCCAAAAAACCCAGTCATTATGTTGCACAGTCTTACGGATTTCACCCCTACATATACACATCCTTGCAATCAGGACCTTTATGGATATTTATTTTATCATTCTCTCCTACCAAGAACTTTGCTGCTCAACTTTCCACTAGCTCAGACTTGCTGACTTCTCCACTTCTAGACTTCTCAACTCAGGACAATCTGTACCTTTCACTTGAGATTCTTTCTTGTTGCTTCATAGCCTAGAACATGCCTCCAGGCAGAAGTCCAGGGTGATTATAGGTTTTGCTTCATTTGCTTCCTTGCTATCAGGGATCTAAGTCCTGAGCTACCTGTGTGTCCAAGGCTGAAAATTGTTTTATGTATTAATATTTTGCCCAGATTTTTAGTTTGTCAAGGCAAGAGATTAAATGTGGTCCCTGGGATTCCACTGTTACTCTAGTGTTTTTACTGTTATTTAATACAGATGACAATGCCAGGCACCGTGGCTCACACCTGTAATCCTAGCACTCTGGGAGACCAAGGTGGGTGGATTGCCTGTGCTCACAGGTTTGAGACTAGCCTGAGCAAGAGCAAGATCCCACCTCTAAAAATTACTGGAGGTTGTGGCGGGCGCCTGTAGTCCCAGCTGTGAGGCTGAAGCAAGAGAACCGCTAGAGCCCAAGAGTTTGAGGTTTCTGTGAGCTGTGACACCATAGCACTCTACCCAGGACAACAAAGTGTGACTGTCTCAAAAATAATAATAATAATAATATAGAGGACAAAAGGGATAGAAAATCTGATGCTATAAACAGAATTTATGATATTGCTGAGACTCTGTTTGTCACACCCCGTATTTGGCCCTTAGTATCTCATCTCATTCAAATTCCAAAGCAGAAAGATAATTGTTCAAATACATTTTTTGGCTTATTTGCTGGCATTTTCTACTTGGAAGACTATTAACAGTCATTTCGAAGGATCTTCATGCTTGAAAATGCTGTCAGGTTTATATTCGCGTAATGCTGGAAGAGGAAGCAAAGATACAGATCACCATACCTATTACGCAATATGGACGATGTTTAATAAATATCCTTGATGCCTGACAACGTCTAAACTACAGAATTAATTAATTTTACTTTCTCCCTTAGTAGTTCACTGTAGCTATAGACATCAGAATTAATTTAATCAAGAAAGAAGGAGAAATTTATTTTTGATATCCAGATAGAAGACCCCAGGCTCCATCTTGCCCACACACACAAAAGTTTCCCTTAGGGCTTTTATCAAGAGCCTTTACAAATTCTGTAAGGTAAATAAGAAAAAAAATTCAACAGCTTCAATCACATATACAAAGGTAACATTAGCTAACTTATTATGGTGCTTTTATTTGTTATAAGGAAACATGTCATAAATTTATTAGATAGCCATGCACACATATAGAATTTAAAATGCATGACTTTGTAATGTTATTAAAATATTTTGATCTTTTTACCTTACATGAAATTTGAAATTATTGCCAGATATTTTATTTTTAAGATCGACATAAAGAGGCTCCCAAGATAAATGTGGCCTGCTCTCTGACTTTGTGAATAAAGTCTGATTGGAACATAGTCACTTGCATTTGTTTCTGTGTCTTTTCAGTCTGCTAGTTATAACATAGACTGGACAGCCTTCAAAGACCAAACTATTTGCTATTTACCCCTTTCTAGAAAAAACCTGCCAAGCCCTGATTTACCTATGTGTGGTGATGGAAAGAGGATTGGAAATGGGAAGGAAACAATGGGAAATTAATAGTTCAAATTATCTTTTTGGTCTCCACTGGAAAAGGTAGGGAAGAAAATATGAGAATCGTGTTGTGTCCACATGGTCACCATACATATTATACTTTCATCCCATGCACCACTTAAAATTACAGACATAAGGATAATTTTTAGCATGTGAAGAGCGTCAAGAAATCATTTAGACTTTGAATGAATCCCACAAATTCTGTTGG
The DNA here is from genome assembly GCA_963574655.1 of Perodicticus potto. Classification (NCBI taxonomy): domain Eukaryota; kingdom Metazoa; phylum Chordata; class Mammalia; order Primates; family Lorisidae; genus Perodicticus; species Perodicticus potto. Next base: position 16,516 of record CAUYRH010038054.1, on the reverse strand, counting down.
GGTTGTATTTCACTTACGCTCAATAGAATTATATAATATTTTTATCAGATCAATATAAGGCCAAGATGAAATAGTGAATGGGAGAATGTTTTTTAGACCCTAGTTTAGGCTTTCAGCATACTCTTTTTGAATACGTGCTAGCTGCCTAGACCATCTCACTTTACAGTCGAGGAAAACAAGGTAGAGAGATTAAATGGAGTAGGCAAGACACCACTATTTGTGGTGTACGTGTAAGTTGACCTACATCTTACGTCTTCTTCTCTGCTGACACAGTTTGTACTGGAGTCCCTAGATGTCCTTCTGGTTCCTTATCCTATGGCCCAGTTTTTAGGAGTAAAGGAATATTTCCTCAGCCATACCAACCACCATCTAAATTATAATAATAAATGTGTTCTTATAAATGTGTGGCTTGAAGCACATCTATTTTTTCCTTTGGTTAAATTTTTCAATTTTTTTTCTCTTCTTGCATCTTTTGATGAGGTTTGAGGGAAGGTCCTCATTATTGTATTTAATTTTACTTTAGATACTAAAGAACAAAATGGACTAGAAAAAGATAATTTGTATTGCCCACATTTTGTACAATAATATATTATACTTACAGTATATACAAAATGACATCTGATTTGAGCTGAAATATATATGTACGCATACATATGCTTCTAAGTGGGCAATGTGTACATTATATATACACATATATTGTATATATACACACATATATATTGTATATATACATGTACAATATATACATATACAATATACAATATAAAATATATATATGTATTGAAAATAGATGTTTAAGATCTACTTTACCCCCCTTGAAAAAGGTGGGCATTGCCCAAAAGTCAATATCAAATCAAAATGTGACTTTTTTCAGCATATTAAAGAGATACATAAGTACATTTCCTGTTAAAATGTAATTTCCAACTATTTTTTTAACCATGAGAACTATATAAAAAAGACTAAATGAAATAGAAGACAATCCCATTAACATCCATACCAAGGGCACTTGAAATATTTCTCTCAGCAAAAAATGATATTTTAGTCACAGTATCATCACAAGCTATAGTGCCTATAGTGCCTGAGGCTCACTGTAGACACTCAATTGTTTGTCAAATGAATGACATTTTTCTCCCTTGAATAGTTTCTTCACTTCACTCTGGGAAAAAAAAATAGTGAGCAAAGGACTTTAAAAATTATATCTCTCAAGCAAACTCTTTAAAATCTTTATAGAAGTTCAAAAACATTTTAAAGCATTTTAATTTGTTTTGTTCTCTCTGTAGTTGATGCCAAAGGCATGATGTTGCCTGCCTCTGCTTGCTTACGGGTAGAGGCAACTTGAATCTGTCTAATGGAGGATGCCAGGAGAGGTGAAAGAAAGCACAAGACAGGGATGTCGTTTCCGAGCCAGATTGCACGTCTACCTGTCACATATTTCTTTTGGAGTAGCATGGAAGCTCAACTCTCTACTTGCTATAAGCAGCAACGATAAAAGAGAAGACTGTCCTGACAGTTTGTGGGTGGGTGGACTCCCCCAGACCTGTAGAACCCACAGTGTTCTCTTCAACTTAAACCCAATTGTGTCTGAATCATTTTTGTTCCTAAGAGCAGATGTCTTTCTATTGGTAAAAGATAAATCAGTCTATCAATGCTTTGTTAAACCAGGGAGGCTTGAGGGGCACTCACAAATCATTCGGATTCCTATTATTGGCATGAGTTGACAAGTATTTATCTACGCAAAATATTAGCAGTGAATGGTAAGTCATCTAGGAATTTGCATTGGTAGAATATTGATAAAAAAAATCTGTATTAAACCCAGTATGTGTCAGGGTTATGGATGATTTTATTTTTAAAAGTTGGTATTCACTAAAACTTAAGGCAAAAACTAAAAGCCACAAATAAAATGTAGCTTGTGGACAAGGTTTAGGAAACTTTAAAATATAAACAAAAACAAAGTTAATGTCATACTCATAAACTTGGAATTGTATGCAAGAAAATTATATTTTTTTCTTTACAAAATTGATTTATCTAATTTGGGAGTATGTACTACAAAAAATTTCATACCAAAAATTTATTATTAAATGAATAATGTATCCTCTGGATTTTAATTTTGTTTATTTGTAAATAAAATGTAACAAAAGTATGGATTTTAGAAAAATAGCAATCATCTATAATCCATCTTTCAAATTTTATTTTTGCATATCTACCAATCAATCTTATTTTTGCCTGTCACTTTACAGTCCACATCTACTGGACTATAAAGTGTGCATATTTTGTTAATAACAGCCAATAAATACATATATGTGACATATTTATTCTGACATTAATTCAGTATGAATTTAAATCTGACTTATTTTGATGAAAATAAACTTTTTCTATGGCACTTTTTAAGGTATTGAAATCGTGACTGAATTTTTTTTTAACTCCGTTGACAATGGAGACTTCTGATTTTTCTATAACGATATTAAAGGGACACCACACATTCATCATTTGTTTTGAATTATCAAACATCGGGGAGAAAGTAAGTGAGTGTGTTTCTTAAGGCCATCTCAAAGTAGGTGTGGCTGGCATTCCCTGGCATGGATTTTCTAGTAGATAGGATGCCAAGATCTTAAGGCTAAAAGCAATTATACTGAATGTAAGGTAGTTATTCTTTGCCAGTTAAAATTGTCTTTTCAAAGAAGGATTTGAATCTACATACATATAAACTGTTTTAAGAACAGAGGTACAAGAAGTACAAGTTCAATGATTTATTCAACTTTGAAACACAGGGTGAAAATAAGAAAATCTTGAATGAGAGTAAGAGAAAAAATACATTGGAGTTTTCATGGGGCTTCTAGGTAAGGAAATTTGCTTGTTTACATTGGAGATAGATGGGTAACAGAGCAGTCATTGAACATTTCATTTTCTTTTAGTTCCCATTTTACTCTATCTTGTTTAGTATATCCTCTGGAAAACCTATTTGCTGTCGAATCAGGACTGTATATTGAACTACGTGTCTTGTATGAAATTACTTAATTTAGCTACGTGATGTGTCCTGAAATTGAACGAAACATTTTGAAACTCGGTTAGATTAGAACTTCCCTTCAGTAGCACAATGTTAAAATGTTTGCAATTGAAGTTGAGTATATATTTTTGAAGTTGAGTAATGTAGGAATATCTTTCTCCATGTTGTAAGACATAGAATCCTATTTATTTTAAATTAGAGTTACTTTGACAGAATTAAATTTCTTGGTTAGGGATATTGTGAACTTCTTGAAAGTTTTTGGTTTAGGCCAACTAAGATTTAATGACGACTCTTTGAACTTACATTTTTATTCATCTGCATTTGCTGTATTTTGTTTTAATACATTACTAATATCTCTAAATAATTACAACTGGAATGCAGTTTCCAAGTGTGCTAATCCCGTGCTGGTTTCCTCTCTGGGTCCTTACAATTGGTGTAAGTTACATTTATTATACCATTAATATGTTACAATTATTGCTTTAATTAGATGCAAATGTGACTGACAATTATGTATATAGTTTCTCTTCCTTTCATATCTAGTTTTAACTTGTCTCCAAATAATGTGTTCCCCTTTCCAAAAAAAAAATAATAATCTGTAATCTCCTTTGTTAGGAAATCCCTATCTAGATGTTACGGCATTGTGTAAGATTCCCAGTGGCAATAGGATTAAAATGAAAGCCACAAACTGGACTCGTGGATCCACGTTTTCGAGGCCACCAAATAACCCTCCTTCCTTTGATTTCATACTCCTGAAAGATTTAAAACAGTTATCATGTTCCCACTTAGTTATTGCTTAGCCAAGCTAATACATATTCTTTTAATCTTTTTCTTTTTCATATAGAAAGTCAAACCCTTCTTTCTGATTTTCTGTGAACTCTTTCCAACACATCTATATATTTTAAAAATAGCATTCTAGTGTCAACACTATGTCTATTGTTTTCTATTTTAGAAAGCAATGGAACCAGAAGAGCATATTGGATTCTTTAGATAGCATTTATTTAAGAGAAGACATAGGAATAATAGCACAATTACTACAAATTATCACTTGCCCAAGTGACAAAGGAGGAATGTAGGGAAGGTTGATTTCACCGACTTTTCTGCCTTTGTGGCTAATATGGACAGGTGATTTAGAAAGTCACATTTTTAAAAATTATTTTTCCCCCTCCAAATATTGTGAGGATGGGTTATATGATACGTGATAATGCCTTTCAAATGTCCTTGGGTGGGTTTGTTTTACTTCTGGTTTTAAAAAATGAAAGTCTAGTTTCTATATTATTTGTTTTCATATCCACTTATCTTTGTCGCCTCATATTTTATGCAATTGATCATGTTGTGGTTTTGCAATGGAATTGATACACTGTACTTTGATCAGTTAATAGAATTTGAAATCCTGTATGTTACTTTGCAGAGAACAAGGAGATTTTTATTTTACTGTACTTTACATTTTAAGAAATGTAAAACACAATTTCTCTATTTTCTGCCTACTTTCTTCCCCAAAAGTATTCTAGTTTTTCCAATAACATATATGTGCCCTACCATTTCTAGGACCATTTCAATATATGATCTAAAGATCCCTTGGGGCAGTTTTCATTGCATTTGTTAATCATCCTCAGTAATTTGGTGGGAAGAGAGATGGGTGAGGATCACGGGAGGCAGCAGTGAAATCTCTCACACCAATACGATGATGTTAACAAGGCTGGGGCTTTTCCCTTCCTGTATGAACTCATTTCATTGATATAAAAGACAGTGCTGACCAGCCTGGTGGCTATGCCTGTAATACTAGCACTCTGGGAGGGCAGACGGGGGATCACAGGAGCTCAAGAGTTTGAGACCCTGTCTATACATAAAAAAGAAAAATTAGCTGGGTATGATGTTACACCCAGCTACTCAGGAGGCTTATGCAGGAGGATCACTTGAGCCTGGGAGTTTGAGACTCCATTAAGCTATGTTGATGCCACTGCACTTTATCCAGAGCTACAGAGCAAGACTCTGTCTTAAAATAAATAAAAAATATATTGACAGTAGGTATAGGAGCACTCTGCCTAAAGATGTATAATTATTTTATGGTCATTATTATGTTTCCCCCCAAAGAAGGCAGAGCCAAAAACATTAAATGACAAAATCTTTGTTGATGAAAAGTGTGACCACACATCTCTGAAATAGGCACAAATGTGAAATGCTTTAGAGGCTTTGTCTTAGGACCTTGGCATTGTGCAAAAGTGTTTCATGCCATCAGAGTAAGATGACACTGTTTCACTCTGCAAAGAAATTACTATTGAAGAACAGATGAATAGGCAAAATGGGATTGAACAGGGAAAGAAAAGCAGCCAAAAAATATATAATTGGAAACTTGAGCTTGCAGCTGGAGTTGGTGGGGGTTTCCGTGTTAGTGTGATGGTGTGTTAGGGAGGAGTTAACTAATGACTTTTTAGTAAATTCTTATATATGCAGATTTTTGATGCAGGAAAATAAGACAGTCAATGTACTCTCTGACTTTTCTAGTTTTTTTATCAACGTGTTTTTGTCATATAGATGTAGTCATAATCTTATGATTTTTCCATGACTAAAATTAAAAAAAAAAAAATTCTAAAAATACCTTATGGAGCAAATGACCATTTTTTCCCTGAACAAATGAGCAAAGCTTATTGAAGAGTCAGACTAACAGCTTGTGGTGTCCTTTTACTAGTCAACTTACAGATATCATATGAATGCATATAACTCTAATTATGAAGCTATGAACATTTCCTTGACTTTCTTTTCATAATTTTTTCTAATAAATACATTATTTGGGGAAAGAGTTCATATTTTTCAGGGAGAAAAATTCTTGATGTGATTATTTTTTCTCTTTCTCTCTCTTATCTTTTCTTTGCCTTTTTTTCTCTTTTCCTTCCTTCGTTCCTTCCTTTCTCTTTCCCTCTGTCTATCCCTTTATCTCTTTTTTCTCTCTTTTATTTCTTTTTGCATTCTTTCTCCCTTTCACATTCTATATTTAAGGAATAAAGCACGGTTTTGCAAACCATTATTAACTTTTCAAATATTTAATGCATGATGTACGAAAACATGAAATGAAAGCACACAAGAGTCCCTGATATGGGTTTGGGGTGAGGGTGGGGGATCCTCCAAAACTGTCTCTTAACCTGCTGTCTGTGTATTTACTGGATTAATGGATTGATCATTTTTTCTTTAAAAATATTGGAGCACAGTTCATGTCAAATTAAAATACCATTTGCGACTATAACTGCATTTGAAAAGTAAACACAGCCGAGATGTGAATAGTCCTGCAGTGGTTAGTTGTCAAACAAAATAAATAAATATAAGGAAATATGAAAATTCAGGCAACAGAGTAGAACTTTAAAAACACATTTTTAAGATATCTTCTTTATCTTAGATATTCTCAGGTTTGCAAACTAGAGTATATAAAACACCTCTAAGAGAACAGTTTCTCTACTACTCAAGGAATCGAATTGTATTAGCAGGTATTAAAACTCCACTGCTGCCTGATAATATATGAGAAATGGCCTTAAAATGATATGACTAAAAAAGAAATTGAAAGTTCTTCCCCTCTTCCCAGCAATGGATTGGTAAGCTATGGTATATGTATACCATGGAATATTACTTAGCCATCAAAAAAATGGTGATTTTGCAGCATTTGTACTAACTTGGATGGAAGCGGGACACATAATTCTTAATGAAGCATCACAGGAATGGAGAAGCATGAATCCTATGTATTCAACTTTGATATGAGGACAATTGATGACAATTAATGACACAGTGGGGCATGGGGGAAGGGGAGAGAAGACAGGGACAGAAGGAGGGAGGGGGTGAGGGAAAGGAAAAGAAAAAAAAAGAAAATAGTGACTAATTCTCACATAAATTGGATTTTATTTTGGCCAAAGTACATTACTTAAACATTAAGTTTTAATTCAACTTGGTTAATATGTTGTTTAGGATATTGCATTCTCATTTACAAGTGGAATATGTTTGTAATTCCCCTTTATAATAATATATTTTTTCCAATTTTAATATCAGGTGTATCCAGATGAAGTAGAATGATTTTGAAGTATTTCTTCTTTTTCTATTGTCTAAGATTTGACATGATGTAGTTTTTGAAATTATCTTTTACTTTTATTTATAAATATTAGTTGTCTATTTTTTGAGACATTGAAAAAAAATAAGAAGTTAACCGATGACTCCATACCGAGCCTCAGAGTTAAAGCATTCTATAATAGACATATCTTACTTGACAATGTGAATGTTACATTATTTGCATTATTATTAATATTGCTTAATATTTCAATGCAGTAATCATCTGATTTCTTTTCTGAATAAATTTATCTTTGTTCATTCTTTTCGAGGTTTTTGTTTCTAGTCCTTATCTTAAACATGGTTATTGTTATTAAATTTTAAGCATTTTTAATTCTGTGAAGGCAAAAAGTGGAAACCTAATAAACACCTGTATATGTAAAATTGAAATAAAATTTAAAAAAAGAAAGTTCTTCCCTTCTTAAGTCTACATGCAGTATCGGACCCCTAAATCAATAATGGAAATGTTACTTTCATTTGGTTTTCCTCCTTGAAAGGAAAATAATTTTAACACTTTATTTTCAAAGAAAACCAAATGCAAACCATACTTATCAAATGTGAAGTTTTACTGATTATAAAATAGTACACACATCAAAAAAAAAAAAGATGAAACCAGGTTTTTCTCATTTTTATGGATGTATGTGTTCTTAACTGTAACAATTCCTCTTATGGAGTTTGTTGGTTGGTCTTAGCAAAGTCAATTTCATACAGTCATAGACTGGCAAATCATCCTTTAGTTCACGTGGACTCCTCAAAAAGATACATGTCTAGTATATATGTTAACAAATGGCAGAGAATGTGATTCCACTCCCTTTCCTATTATAGAAACATAATTCATAAGTCTCTGATTAGCAAGTTGAGTATTAAGATGCTTACCTAAAGAGAGCACTTACAAAAAATCACAGTCTAGTCTCATTGTTGTGAGTGGAAACAATAAAGTTACTTAGCTTTGTTTCTTTCAAACTTTTGAATATTATTAAATGTCTTCTCCAGCTTATGCAGGCCAACATTCTTTTTGGCTTGTTTTGGCATTTATTTGCGCTCACTCAGACAATGTTGAAAAGATTAAAACATCTTTATAGTATAACACATATTTTGAAAGGAAAGGTCATTATTAAATCAATTATTTATTAGCACCAATCAGACTGTTGCTGGGTATCTAATGTTTACTTATTTGGCAAATGTACTGAGTCTTTGCTGTGGACCAGGCACTTTGCAAGCATCTAAACATCAAGAGTTATAACATGGAGCCCTGTCATGTGTATAGCAAATAATTACACTAGAACCTGACGCTTTTAATAGGTTTGCATAAGGTGCTTGGAGAGAGACCTTAGTGGAAGAAGGTTGGTAAGTGACATTTGAAATTGAGTAGTAGCTTTTCCACATGAAAAAGTGAAGCAAAGATGAAAGCTTCTGAACTGGCATAGTTAATGAGAATTAATCAATAAAGCTGAAACACAGGACATCTGAGTAAAAATTGGAGGAGTTAAAGCTAAAGGTTATACTGAACCCTAGCGTTGAAAATCATTTGCCTTATAAAGCATTTGAGCTATCTTTTTGGTTCAAAAATGGATGTATTCATTCAAAAATATCTTTGGTTTTTTTGGGGACAGAGTATCACTTGGTCACCTTTGGTGAAGTTCCATGGCATCTTAACTCACAGCAACCTCAAACTCTTGGGTTCAAGTCATCCTCTTGCTTCAGCCTCCCAAGTAGCTGGTACTACAGGTGCCCACGACAATGCCCAGCTATTTTTAGAGACAAGGTCTCACTCTGGCTCAGGCTGGTCTTGAACCTGTGAGTTCAGGCAATCCTCCCACTTCAGCCTCCCAAGTGCTGGGAATACAGGTGTGAACCACCATGCCTGGCCAAAAATACCTTTTAACAAATATTTACTGAGCACCTACTATATGCCCAATAATATATGCTCAACGTAAAAAACACAGCAACAAATGAGACAAGAATTTCTGTCGTTAAAGCATTTGGGAGTTAGAGGCAGTGAGAAATCAAATAAATGATTAATCCAACAATAATAATTCATGTATTATATATAGTATAATTTTAGGTGTTGTGTTATAAAGAACACTAAAATGCAGTAAGGGAGAGAAAGTAATGTGGGAAAGGGAAATTGGCTACAGAAGTTTCTCAAATAAGGTCAAGTTTAAAACAGAGATCAGTTTATCAATTTGAAGGGTGGCAATGAGCCTTGTAAAGGAGCTGAGCAAAGATTATCCCTGGCAGAGGAAAGAGAATGTTTCTAGACTTGGAGAAATGAATATTTTAGGTGATAAGAAACCATTGAAATTGAAATAGGATAAACCATGAAGGACAGGCACTATCCCAATTTTCAGAAAACCGTGACATAGATAAAAAGGTGAATATATTCTTCCTTATTAGGGAATTAAAGAACTTTACATAGCAAAGTTGAAATACATTTGAATGGTTAACTCTAAATTCCTTTCTTATGTTATCATTGCCTCTCCACTTAGCACAGGAGTGTTTTTGGAAAGACCAATTTCAGTGCTGAACATTGCCTACATTATAGATCTTAATGCTTACTTTGGGAAATGCTAAAATATAATCTCCTATATGGCCATGTAAATGTTAACAAATTATAATGTTGGTGAATATTATCTCTTTTGACTGGGGAAAATCAGACTGTCATTGAAATGGTTAAGGAGAACTATTGCAGCAAGATATCTGATGGAGTGAATAAAGGCAATTTGGAGTTTATTACCTCCATGGGTTTCCCAGTCTTTTGTTTTTCACATGAAAAAAACGCTGTTCATCTTACTGTCATTTTGAGCATTTATTACTGTTTAGAATGGTAAGATATAGAGTCTGCGGAGATTTGGAGGTTTGAAGGGTAATTTCTGACAGCAGCTTAAAGCTCTCAATTGCCTCTGTGCTCCCAATTGGATTTAGCTTCAATGTATGCAAATGGCCATGCTTCTTTAGAGACATGACAAAGACAGATTGATTAAAAGGACTTCAGGGGCCGAGATGAGTCACCAAAGGAAGCATCTCTAAATTTCCAGGCCCACTGTAGATTTTCAAAGCGGGAAGAGAGTTTCATTTGTCACCTTCTCAGAACTTCGTTTTACAACATGGACACTTCCTTTTTCCATCTTCAGAGATTCTTTGTTGCTTTGAAACTCATCTGCAGGAGACAATATTTACCATATTAAATGTCCTCAGATTTACACTGCATTTGATTTTATGACTAACTTTCAGTTCTGTCACCTGACGTTTGCCCATAAATTTCTGCTCATAAGTAAAGTCTTAGACAAAGATTTGACAGATTCTCCCCACAGCAGCCCCCTTTCCTAAATAAAACAAGAGATGGTTTCCCATATGTTTTATGAAGCAGCACACAAGCTGTCTAATTGCAATATGTCTTAGCAGAAGAATTTCAAACTTAGATACAGAGAAAATGCCTCATCTTCTCCAGAGTAAAGCAACTTCCTAGAATTCCTATGGTGTCCTCATACTCTTAAAGCAGGTAAAGAAATGTCCCTGTTTTTCTGTACTACAATAGGTAGATAAAGAAAAAGAGCAGAACCCACCGTGTTAAAGACCAATTCATAGTGAGAGAGCAAAACACCAACAGTGGCCTGTCAACTGTTAAGTGTCAGTGTTTCATGTAAATTTATTTTGAGCTCAGCCAAACTTTTTCTTCCTCTACTCTCGCTCCAAGGGCAGGCCATAATTTTCACTCAGCACCTTAATTCTGTATAATGCTGCAAGCACTTTATCAATAGGATGAGGACAAATCTATATTTGTGTTTTATGAATTGGTTGAGTTTACACTGTCATCAGAAAGTTATAGCAACTCATAGTTTAAGATATTTGCTTTGGAAAAAGCAGAGTTTGAAGAACCCAAGTTCCCACTGACAAGAAGCAGAAGAGTATGGACGTATGGGATATGAGTCAAAGATAGACACTTTGTTCAGTTCCACCCTTTGCTACGTTCCATGTTCCATTAGCTTGAAGGTGAGAGGCCTAACTAGTCAGGGTATGAAACTTGGGGATTCAGATAGAGAGGGCTGCATGAGCCACGTGGATATTCAGAGACTATTTTGAATTGGTCTTGACAAATGTTTAGTTAGATAAAAAGAAAAACAAAGATTCCTTTTACTTGCCTAGAAAATAGCTGATTTCAAAGGAAATGCATGTTGACCTCCAGTGGCCAAATGAATTTTTATAACTTTTTATAACTTCAGTAATAAGGACAATAATATATAGAGTTGCATTGTCAATATGCTCATTCCAGCCACATGCGGCCATAGTTGACCTTGTTCCTACTTAACCACCACCTTATGTTGACCTAAGTTTCATAGACCAGTCTCCGTGTTCAGGTCAGCACAGTAGCCATCGTCCCTTATGTTGACCACTTCTGTATATTGACTAAGTTCATTGCATCCCCTGGGTGATCAACTTACAGAAGTTCTATTGTATTTGAAATGTGTTAAAGTGAACTGAGATTTGTTATACGTACAAAATATATACTGAATCCAAAGACTTCATACATATATACAAAATATCTCATTAATGATTTTATATTAATTAACTATTCGAATGATATTCAGGTACACTGGATCAAATAAAAATATTATTAGACATAATAATCAAGTTTATTTGTTTCTTGCTGCCTTTTAAATGTGACCACTGGAAATACATTTTTATGTATGGTTTATATTTGTGTATTACATTCTATTAGACTGCATTGGATTGCCAGGTTAGCTTGCCAAATTTACACAACTTAAAAGAAGTATCACGAGTATTAAAAATAAAAGTTAACATTTATGAAACATTTATAAAGGGTCAAACACTCGGCACTTTTCATCTCTCCAAAATCCCTAACAATAGTGATTTATCAGCTGAAGAAACAGAGACTCACAGAGTTTTAAGTAACTGTGGCAGGTAAGGAGCTAGCATATGTCTACAAACTAGAATTCAACCAAAAGAAAGATGACTACATAACTATCTTAATTGTGGAGACAAAATATAGTTACAGTGATTTTGTGGGTACATGTGGGTGTGTTTTGTTTGGGCATGTGTTTTACTTTTGTAATTTAATTTTAATTTATATATAGTAAAATGTACCATTTTTGGTGTATAGGTTGATGATTGTCACCACATTCAGAAACAAAGGTCATCTGCCTAAATTTCCTTGAGCTGTCTCCTTACAGGTAACCTCTCCTTCAACACTGAACCCCGGCACCCTGGTCTATTTATTGTCCCAAAATTTGGTCTTTTCCAAAATATCATATAAAGAAAATCATACAATATGTATCCTTTCAAGTCTGGCTGCTTTTAATTAGCCTTTCTATTGATAAGTAATGTTTAATTATAATGATTAGGAGAATGTGCTTTGTGCTTTTCTATTTACATGTTGAAGGACATTGCGGTCATTTTCAGGTTTTGGTGACTATGGAAAAACTTCTATAAATATTTGTGTACAGGCTTAACATGGACACATTTTTATTTCTCTTAAGTAAATACCTAGGAGGTGGATCGCTGGGTCTCCCAGCAAGTATAGATCTGACTGTATTAAAGAAAGTGCCAAACAGTTTTCACAGAGGGGCTGGGCAATGCCGCATTTACACCAGCAATGTCTGTGAGTTCTAATTACTCCGCGTCTTCCTCGGAACTTGCTGTACTGAGGTGTCTCATTATCAGTGTTATTTTGCATCGGCTTATGTTTTGTGTACATGGGTATCTCCTTACAGTTTTAACTTCCAAATCCCTAATAACTGCAAATGTTGAGTATCTGAGCATCATTTTATGTGTTTATTTGCGATTCATGTATGTTCTTCAATGAAGTGTCTGTTCAGATCTTCTGCACATTTTTTTTTTTTTGAGATAGAGTCTTATTATGTCGTCCTTGGTAGAGTCCATGACGGCACAGCTCACAGCAACCTCAAACTCTTGTGCTTAAACACTTCTCTTGCCTCAGCCTCCCAAGTAGCTGGGACTACAGGCACCTGCCACAACCCTCAGCTGTTTTTTGTTGCAGTTGTCATTGTTGTTTAGCTGGCTGAGGCTGGGTTCGAACCTGCCAACCTCTGTGTATGTGGCTGTTGCTGTAACCACTGTGCTATGGGCACCTCTGCCATTTTTTAGTTCTAAAAATTTCTGAGTTTTTTGAGACTTTCTACATAGATAATCAATGCAATATAAAGCCCCCAGATTATGTTTTAAATTTTCTTTCAATAGAAATGTATTTTTTTAATACTAAGAGCAGAAAGACAGTCCATTATACTTACCCACCCATTTACCATTTCAGTATTTTTTCCTCCATTCCTGAAATTCTGAGTTTTCCATTGGTGTCATTTTCTTTCATCCTGACAAACTTGCTGTAACATTTCCTTTAGAACAGATTAGCTCAAGACACATTTTTCTTTTCTTGTAAGCATTCTTGAAGGATATTTTGATTGGATATAGAAGTCGGGTTGACAGACTTTTTCTTTCACCTATTTAAAGGTTCACTCTCACTGTCCTCTGGGCTCCAAACCTCTGATAAGAAATCTGGCACCAGCAATATTTTCCCTTTTAATTCGTGACTTTATTAAGAAGACACAAACACAGAAACAGGAAAACAATGAACTAGGAAAGAAGTGTGTTTGCCCAGCAGCATTGAGGGCCCAAGGTTATGAGTTTAAAATAAGCTAGTCAGCCAGGTAAATTACATAGTGTATGGAAGGGAGAGAGGTGAAGTTAACAGTGTGGTGGGACAAAAGCACATCATAAGGAGAACTATTACCTTCCTTGAAAATAAAAGAGTAGAGAAAAACTGTAAAAGTACTTCTCTTGTAACTTCTGTTTAATTGTTTAACACTAAGATCATTATAAGATGTGTGAGTTCTAGCACAGTGAGAACTTGAGAAAAAACTCTACTCAAATGATATTTTTGAAAATCGATTACATATGTAATCATGATACATAAAACTAGAAAATAATAAAAGTGATTAAAAACTATTGGTAAGACAAAGAGCTGCAAAAGACATAAAGACATAATAGTGGGCAGCGCCTGGAGCTCAGTGAGTAGGGCGTCATCCCCGTATACCAAGGGTGGTGGGTTCAAACCTGGCCCTTGTCAAACTGCCACAAAAAATAAATAGCTGGGTGTCATGGTGGGCACCTGTAGTCCCAGCTACTTGGGAGGCTAAGGCAAGAGAATTGCCTAGGGCAGCGCCTGTGGCTCAAAGGAGTAGGGCGCTGATCCCATATGCCAGAGGTGGCGAGTTCAAACCCAGCCCTGGCCAAAAACTGCAAAAAAAAAAGAGAGAGAGAGAGAGAATTGCCTAAGCCCGGAAGTTAGAGGTTGCTAAGAGCTGTGACGCCATGGTGGCACTCTACTGAGGGCGACAAAGTGAGACTGTCTCTTAAAAAAAAAAAAAAGACATAATAGCTACTTGCCTCTGAAACATGTTGATTTACTTATATATTGCTCGAAGTTAAAAAGGAAGAATGGGAAAAAAGGTAAGGTTTGGCAGGGGAATTTTTATTAAAAAGTCAAAAGATAATATCAAAATACATAAATCTAGAAATTATAACTGTATTATTTAGAAATTTGTACTACATCAGAGAAATGAACATCTAAAGATGATTTGTTGTATTAGAGACAAGACTAAGTGGAGACAGGTCAAAGAATATTATTTTTAATGATAAGGCTTTGGGTACAAATTGATTTTTAAAGCATGCACACATATTACTTACACTAAAACTATGCAATCTTCATGAGCCCTCTTTCACACATCTTTTTTCTTGAAGGCATCATTAAGTCTGCAAACTTGTAAGTGTTGTGCAGAGATGCGGAGTATAATTCATGGACTCCTACAAAATATTTCAAGTGATATTTGCCCTCTGCTATATTCAATGCTCCTTATCAGTTTACTAATGTATAATAAAAACAAAAGCTCATCTTGTTCAAGAGGCTTTTTATCTACTAAGTTTTGGCAATTACAAATTAACATCTTAAAAGAAGAGATGGGATGCAAAAGACATAAGTATTAGAGGCGATCTAACTATGTTAGGAGCTAAGACAAGAGAGATTTTCAGAAGGCAGATGAAGCAGAAGACATACAGAAGAAGTGGTATGACTTTTCCTATGTAAATTCTAGTATTTCCTACAAAATATTCTTGAAATAGAGGCAATAGCTCCTCTGTTTCTCACTATGACTTTGGTGATAATTCACAATAATGAATAAATGTTCAAAATAACAGAAAAAATACTAAAGCAGACTTTTAAGCAACTCTACATTTTCCTATTTAACCAAAATCGTGAGATTACTTTCAACCTCAAACATTATTAACCTGGTGCAATAGAAAATTAATGAGATGGATTCCAAGAAAAAAAGATGTCAAAGCACAGTCTTCTGTGCCACATACTAATGAAGATGTTTTTGTTTTGTTTTGAGACATACTCTCTGATGCCTGGGCTAGAGTGTTATGGCCTCAGTTTAGTACACAGCAACCTCGAACTCCTGGATTCAAGTGATCCTCTTGCCTCACCTTCTCCAGTAGCTGGGACTACAGTTGCCTGCCACTGTGCCTGGCTAATTTTTTCTGCTTTTAGTAGCGACAGGGTCTCACTCTTGCTCAAGCCGATCTCAAACACCTGATCTCAAGCAATCCTCTTGCCTCGGCCTCCCAGAGTGCTGGGCCAGCAAAAGAAATTAAATAAAAAGTGAGGCAATTAAATTACATTATTAAAGCTTGCTGATCAATCTTTGAAATCTAAGCAATCTAAGTTCAAATACTGGTTCCCCCTTGAGCAAATTAATTTAGCCCTAGTTTCCATATCTGTAAAAAAGGAAAATAAAATGATATTACAGTTTCTTAAGAATTACATAAAATGGTCCCCCTTAAATCATGTGGTAACAGAACACAAAACACTCTATACAAGTGTTGATTGTTTTCTTTTCCTTTTTTTTTTTAATTAAATCATGGCTGCGTACATTAGTGCAATTGAGGGGTACAATGTGCTAGTTTCATATACAATCTGAAGTGTTTTCATCAAACTCTTTAACATACCCTTCATGGTATTTTCTTAGTTATTGTATGAAGACATTTGTATTCTGCATTTAGTAAGTTTCGCGTGTACCCTTCTAAGATGCACCATAGGTGTGGCCCCACTAATTACCCTCCCTCCACCCCAACCTCCCCCCTCTCCTCCCTTCCCATATTCTTGTGCTATAGTTGAGTTATAGCCTTCATATGAAACCTTCAAATTAGCTTCATAGTAGGGCTGAGTATATTGGATACTTTTTCTTCCATTCTTGCGATACTTTGCTAAGAAGAATATATTCCAGCTCCATCCATGTAAACATGAAAGAGGTAAAGTCTCCATCTTTCTTTAAGGCTGCATAGTATTCCATGGTATACATGTACCACAATTTATTAATTCATTCATGGGTCGATGGG
>CAUYRH010038053.1:0-10410 GCA_963574655.1 Perodicticus potto | reverse complement strand
GGGTCGGGGCGGCCTTACCTGTAGACGTCCGCCACGCGGCCCAGGCATACCGCCAGCGGCTTGGCCTCGCTGCGGCCCTTGAGACGGTACACATCGCGCAGCGCCGCCGAGCAACTCGCCGAGCAGGCCAGGCCGTACAGCGTATCGGTGGGGACCGCCAATACGGCGCCGGCGCGCAGCTCGGCCACGGCGGCCCGCAGCGCCTCCGTCCAGCCGGCGCGCTCGGAGCTTACGGCCTGCCCGGCCCCGGCCCCGCTCCCTGGGAGCCGCAGCAGCCGGGCCCCTGGCATCGCCGGAGCCGGGCTTGGTGGGCGGAGGAGGCGGCCGCTCCGGGAGCCCACCGGCTCCTCGCTCAACCCCACGCGGGCAGCCACCGCGGCCCGCATCCCACCGCACCAACGCGCAGGAGACATCTCAATTTTTTATTTTTTATTAATTTTATTTATTTTTAGTTTTTTGGGACACAGTCTCACTTGGTCACCCTAGGTAGAGTGCCATAATGTCTTAGCTCACAGCAACCTGAAACTCTTGGGTCAGTCTCCCAAGTTAGCTGGGACTACAGGCACCCACCACAATGCCCAGCTATTTTTTAGAGACGGGGTCTTGCTCTTGCTCAGGTTTGTCTCAAACTCATGAGCTCAAGCAATCCACCTGCCTTGGCCTCCCAAGTGCTGGGATTACAGGCATCAGCCACCGTGCCTGGCCTCCCCCTATTTTTAATGGAGATGAGGTCTTGGGTGTCACTCTGACTGAGCTCAAGGGTTTGTCCTACATTGGCCTCCCAGAGGGCTAGGATTACAGATGTGAGCCTCCATAACCTGCCTAGTTTTTTAATTTTCACTTTTTTTTTTTTTTATTAAATCATAGCTGTGTACACTAATGCAATTATGGGGTACAATGTGCTGGGTTTATATACAACTTGAAATACTTTCATCAAACTGGTTAACATAGCCTTCACTGCATTTTCTTAAATATTGTGTTAAGACATTTATATTCTACACTTAGTAGATTTAACATGTACCCTTGTAAAATGCACCATAGGTGTGGTTCCACCAATTACCCTCCCTCCACCCATCCTCCCTGCTCCTCTCCCCTCCCTTCCCTCCTCTTTCCTCTTTATCTTAGGCTGCATTTGGGTTATTGCTTTCATATGGAAGTGTGAGTGCTTATATATTGTTTTCACAGTAGGGCTGAGTACTTTGGATTCTTTTTCTTCCATTCTTGAGATACTTTTCTAAGAAGAACATGTTCCAGCTCCATCTATGTAAACATAAAAGAGGTAAAGTCTCCATTTTTTTCTTAAGGCTGCATAATATTCTGTATACCAGGCTGGGCGCCTGTGGCTCAACAGGCTAAGGCACCACCCACATACACCTGAGCTGGCGGGTTCGAATCCAGCCCAGGCCCGCCAAACAACAATGACGGCTGCAACCAAAAAATGGCCAGGCGTTGTGGTGGGCGCCTGTAGTCCCAGCTACTTGGGAGGCAGAGGCAAGAGACTTGCTCGAGCCCAGGAATTGGAGGTTGCTGTGAGCTGTGATGCCATAGCACTCTATCCAGGGTGACAGCTTGAGGCTCTGTCTAAAAAAAAAAAATATTCTGTGTACCAACAACTTATTAATCCATTCCTGGGTTGATGGGCACTTGGGCTTCTTCCATGACTTAGCAATTATGAATTGGGCTGCAATAAAATTCTGGTGCAAATGTCTTTGTTATAAAGGATTTTTGGTCTTCGGGATATATAACTAGTAGAGGAATTGCAGGATCCAATGGCAGGTCTATTTTTAGATCCCTAAAGTGATCTTCAAACATCTTTCCAAAAGGAACATGTTAGTTTGCATTCCCACAAGCAGTGCAGAAGTGTTTTCTTTTCTCCACATCCCCGCCAACATGTATGGTTTGGGGATTTTGTGATGTGGGCTAATCTTACTGGAGTTAGATGATATCTCAAAGTGGTTTTGATTTGCATTTCTCTGATGATTAAGGATGATGAGCATTTTTTCATGTGTCTGTAGGCCCTGCTCCTGTTTTTTTTTTTTGAGACAGAGCCTCAAGCTGTCACCCTGGATAGGGTGCTGTGGCATCACAGTTCACAGCAACCTCCAACTCCTGGGCTCGAGCGAGTCTCCTGCCTCCACCTCCCAAGTAGCTGGGACTACAGGCATCCGCCACAACGCCCGGCCATTTTTTGGTTGCAGCTGTCGTCGTTTGGCGGGCCCGGGCTGGATTCGAATCCGCCAGCTCAGGTGTACGTGGCTGGCGCGTTAGCCCGTTGAGCCACAGGCACCGAGCCAATCACTAGTGTTTTATGGAAGATAAATTGTTCTTATTACTTTTATGTAACTTTAGAGAGTAAAGCTAAATACATACAGGCTTTAAGAGTGGTATTCTAAATATGTTAATTGAAGCAGGATTTAATCTAATTAACATTGAAATCATTTACTCCCTTCTTTAAAAGTTTCTGTAATAAGATTCTCATGTCTTGGTTCAGTGCCCATAGCTTAGTGGGTAGGGTTTCGGCCACATACACCGGGGCTGGCGGGTTCTAACCGGGCCCGGGCCTGCTAAACAACAATGACACCTGGAGCTACAACAACAAAAAGATTCTCATGTCTTTTTTCTTATACCCTTAAATTTACTGTTTGTTGCTTTTCTTATTCTTGAGCTGTTGATCTTTTACTAGGTTTTATTTTTTGTTTTTTTGAGACAGGGAGTCTTAAAATGCTAGAGTATAGTAGCATGATCATAGCTCACAGCAACCTCAAACTTAGTGGGCTCAAGTGATCCTCCTGCCTCAGCTTCCCCAGTAGCTGGGACTACAGGTACCTGACACAATGCCCAGCTAGTTTTTCTATTTTTAGTAGAGATGGAGTTCATTCTTGCTCAGGTTGGTTTTGAATGCCTGAGTACCAGTGATCTTCCTGCTTCAATCTGCCAGAGTTTTAGAATTATAGGTGCAAGCCACCAGGCTGAGCCATTTACTAATTATTTTAGCATCCTCTGCTGTTTTTTGTAACTTATTTTAAAATATCTTACTTTTAATTATGTTTGCTATAATTCCTTGTTACTACAGTGTTTCTTGAGCTTTCCAGCAGTTAACACTCTGTTATAGCTTGGCTTACCATTCTGGTATACTTTACCTCTAGAAACTATAAAAAAGATAACCTAAGCCTTTCTGGCAGTGGAGAAATAGCTCCTATACATCCAACAGAAAGGAGATGGCTAAAAGAGACACAGACCTGAAGGTCAGTCCTGACACACTGTCCTTTATTGTTGTTTCATAAGCCTTTTTATGTGAAAGCTGAACAGCGAGGGAGAAAAGAAAAGTGACGGAGTGAAGGGACCACAGCAGCCTCGACTACTGGTACAGGCGTGCCAGTGTCTGGAGTAGCAGCTGGATCCTTACATAGCCTATATCCAACAAGACAAGGAGATCAGCTCTCTTCTCTAAAAAGCTAAAAAAATGTCATTTCATACCAATGAAGGCTTAATAACTTTAAGAGGTGGAAGTAAATGTCATTGCCCTAGCTGGGGACTAAGGGAAATATTAATAGCCATTATACTGTAGCTTTGAGGGTTCATTCAGCTTGAAGAATCTTTTTTTTTTTTTTTTGAGACCGATTCTCACTCTGTCACCCTCAACTCTTGGGCTTAGGCGATTCTCTTGCCTCAGCCTCCCAGGTGGCTGGGACTACAGGCGGCCGCTACAACACCCGGCTATTTTTTGGTTGCAGTTGTCATTGTCGTTTAGCAGGCTCGGGCTGGGCTAGAACCCTCCAGCCTCAGTGTATGTGGCCGGCACCCAACTCACTGAGCACCAGGTGCTGAGCCCAGCTTGGAGACTTACGTGGGAGATAAGATGGTCATGGGAGGAGTCGGAGTGTAGGGATTGGCATGGATGTGCCTCCCAGTGGTTCCCTTCGGGTGTGTGTGGCAGCATTTCAGAAGGGCACTAACTGAAAGTATGGTGGAACAGGACCTTATACTTCACACAGTGTAAAGTTTACAGCTGTGCTGCGTTTAACACTGACTAGTGATAAGTATGATGATTAAGAAGTTGACTTATGTTTTCTAAACATCACCTTGTTAAGGTGATTCTTTGGGTTAATCTCTGTGATTCTTTTTAATTTGTTTTCCTTTAATTTATACTTGAGGGGAAGACATTCTTAAAAAGTCTTATGGTCTGTTTAAGGTGTCAGGCAAATATGTTGAACATCCTTAACGTGTTACCCAGTTAAAAAAAGAATGTCAAATGTCAGTTTACTGAGCCTATCTTAAGACACGTGAAAACTCTAATACCTAGACTTTTCAGTGGAGCAGTTTTTCTGGTGTTCTGTCCCTCTCCCGACGAGTTTCGTAGTCTCCCTACCAGACTGTGTGTACTACTTTTCAGCATATAGATTTAACATTGTGGTGTGAAAGGGTTTTGGGATTTGGTAACAGAAAAAGATCTGTAACTAAGAAAGATGTCCTTGTTTCTGTGGCCTAGGTCAAATTTCCTGTCTTCTTAATGAAACATTTTCATGAGTATGGAAGGTTCTACAATGAATCAGTCGGCACATCTAGTCAATCTGACATGATAGGCTTTTACTCCCTCTTAGACACTTTTTGTGGTATTGAAATATGAAAAAATTCCTCTGACACCTGTTAGTTCTAATGTATTAAACCAGCAATATAGAGGTGGCTGTGAACATCAAACTTGGAGCTCCAGTAGAGCTCTCTCACCAGCAGAGTGCTGTAGTTCTCATAGGCTACTGTGAGTTACAGGTAGGACCATTCTGATAAAGCACTTTTGGGGGAGTACTGATGCTTATTATAAAACATTGTTTTCAAGAAATAAGTGAGCTGGCTCAGTGCCTGTGGCTCAAGTGGCTAAGGCGCCAGCCACGTACACCTGAGCTGGCGGGTTCGAATCCAGCCCGGGCCCGCCAAACAACGATGGCTGCAACCAAAAAATAGCCAGGCGTTGTGGCAGGCGCCTGAACTCCCAGCTACTTGGGAGGCGGAGGCAGGGGACTCGCTTGAGCCCAGGGGTTGGAGGTTGCTGTGAGCTATGATGCCACAGCACTCTATCCAGGGGTGACAGCTTGAGGCTCTGTCTCAAAAGAAAAAAAAAAAAAGAAAGAAAGAAATAAGTGAGCTGATTATAATTGGGGAAATATGAGCCAGATTAGCCAGTTCCTCCTGATCAAAATAAGAATAGTTAAGAGCGTATGTAACCAATATGCAGTCAATAGTAAACTTTACAGACATCACAGAGTGTCCTTTTGTTGGGATTAGTAAATTATTCATATTTCTCACAGAATTATAGAGATAATAAGTTTTATGAGAATGTCCTTGTAGATTTATTGTTTACTCTATTTTGTTTATTTTTTTGTCTACTCTATTTTATAAGTACTGAAGTCTTGTAAATAATATTGACATGAATCACTTTATTTCTAACCCAAGTAACTTCTTTTTGGGGTTGTAACTAAATCTATTATAATTTTTAAAAATGTAAAAAATGGATGCAATCAATGCAACCCCATTAAAAAGTAATCAGAGTGAGGCCTCAGAGTAATCACAGTGCCTCACACCTGTAACCCAGCATTCTGTGAGGCCGAGGAGGGTAGATTGCCTGAAGTCAGGAGTTCGAGACCAGCCTGAGCAAGAGCGAGACTTCGTCCCTAAAAAATAGCTGGGCAGGGTGGTGCCTGTGGCTCAGTGAGTAGGGCTCTGGCCCCATATACTGAGGGTGGTGGGTTCAAACCCGGCCCTGGCCAAACTGCAACAACAACAACAACAAATAGACGGGCGTTATGGTGAGTGCCTGTAGTCCCAGTTACTCGGGAGGCTGAGGCATGAGAATTGCTTGAGCCCAAGAGTTTGAGGTTGCTGTGAGCTATGATACCACGGCACTCTATTAAGGGTGAGACTCTTGTTTCAAAAAAAAAAGGAATTCAGGTCAACTTGATGCAGTACAGTTGAAGTAGCAGGGAATTAATTTTTTATTGGTAATGTCAGCAATTCTGGTTTTCTGATCTCATTATTTTAATCAAATACTACTAGAGCTTTGACCAGGGGTGATAGTAGAAAACCTAGTTGTTTTATCATATGTTCTCAAAGAGAATTTATAATTTTTTATGAGGCTGTATCATTGGTATGTTTCTTTTAATTAAAATTACTTGGGAATTATAAAAAAAAAATGTTTGCTAAATTACTGGACTTAACACAGTATACCTGTCCTGTGTATGAAGGAACCTTAATGTTCTTTAACTTTCTTCCTTATCACCCTTCCGTCTCCCCCTTTTATTTTCAAAGAGAAACTGGTAGTTTGGGTAGATTCAAGGCATCTTTAAGAGAAAATGTCTTGGGGAGCCCCAAGGAACTGATGAAGCTGAGCGTGCCATCGCTAGTGTACGCTGTGCAGAACAACATGGCCTTCCTGGCGCTCAGCAACCTGGATGCAGCCGTGTACCAGGTGAGTGGAGCTGTTGATGAGGAAAAGCACATTGTCTTTTATGATAAAAAGATTTACTAACTCTTTACTACATTATCAAATATTGTTCCCAATAATTGTATTAATAATGTCAGAAGTAATATATTTGTGTCATGTTAATATTAACTAAATTTATTCATTTTTTTTGTGTCTAGGTGACCTACCAATTAAAGATTCCCTGTACTGCTTTATGTACTGTTTTAATGTTAAACCGGACACTCAGCAAATTACAGTGGATTTCAGTTTTTATGTTGTGTGGTGGAGTGACACTTGTGCAGTGGAAGCCAGCCCAAGCTACAAAAATTGTGGTGAGAAACAAATGCATACTGTAACTGAAACGGACAATTTAACCTTAAGTCTTACACACTGATCATAAGGATGATTACCTTCTTTTATTTAAAAGAACTTTTGCTATCTAGATATGCTATTTTTCTTTTATCAGGGACAATACTTACTGGTGTTCTGTTTCTTTGAGGGGAGTGTGCATAAAGTACGTTAGAGATGAAAGGTACTTTAGATGTAATATATTCCACGCCTTTGTTTTGTGGGTTACAAAATTGAACTTAAAAGAGGTATAGCTACTTGTCCAAAGTTACTAGACTGTCATTAGTTAATAGCTAATGGGTGACTAGAACTGTGCCAGCTTCTATTCAGTGTGTATCTTCAGAATTTCTAGACATCCTCTCAGAAACCTGGGACAAGGTTTTCCCCATCTAGTTTTCATCTTTCTCAGCTCCGTCTCTTTGGCACACATTCCTGCTACTGGTGCTAGGGAAGATGGGGAGAAGTCTTAATAAGGCAAAAACTGCCCCTTACTTCATTTAGTTTTTGAGTTGGCATTAAGGTACTTACCTGATACACATCTCTCTCTCTCACACACACCCCAATCATTCATTTCCCCAAAGAAGAGGAGGGAAACGCTAGTGAGTAGCTTTCTGAAGATCGGAGTTTCCCTCTACACTGGAATATGTTCTCTAACTTTTAACAAATGCACTGTGGTTCTCTGAGGAAGAGAAGGCCACTAGGACTGCTCAGAGAATTCGTGAAAGTAGGAAGTCTGTTCCTTTTTAATAGTTACTCTCTAGCTTGGTGGTGAGATGTTGGAATTGATGACGGTGAGGAAATGAGTTTTATTTATTTATTTATTTTGCAGTTTTTGGGGCTGGGTTTGAATCTTCCACCTCCAGTATATGGGGCCAGCGCCCTACTCCTTGAGCCCAGGCACCATCCAAGGAAATGAGTTTTAGATAATTATCTTCAGATGATGTGGAACCATGTTCATACCCTTGGTGATGTTTGAAGACATTTATTAAACATGCACTGTAATCTAACTCAGTTATAGATCTTCAGAGAAGTAATTAGTTTGGGAATCAAGGCAAACACTTAAAAGTTGAATATGAGTTTTCCCTAACACTTTATACCACTAAAAAAGATGTTACATCCACCTTACAAAGGTAATGTACGTGAAAAGCTTAGTTAGCTAAACTTATCCTACTTTTGGGCCCCTCTAGAAGGTTTTGTATTTTAAGCAAAATGTAGCTGCTTCTAAGTGCCTTTCATTGTTCTTTGTTCTTGACAGAACTCAGATCCCTCCCCATCTTAAACCAACTCATCATTTCTTTCTATAATAGGGTCTTTAGACGGAGACTTTCCCATCCCTGCCTTCTGCCCCTACACTTTGTCTTGTATTTCTCTTCTAGACACATTCATCTGTCATTTTCTCTCAGTATGTCATAAAACTTCACACTAACTCCTGATGCTGCCTGAGTAGTGTGAAGTATGGTTTGGTTCTGAATATTTGAGACTTGTTAAATCAATGTAAGACACACAGTCACGTGCTGCTTCCTGATGGTGCACCTGGCCTTCTGAAGTGTGGTGTCAGGCGGTCTCGCTGTGGTGGGGACATCATGATGTGTACACACACAGACCTAGATGTGCTGCAGACCCACAGAGAGTGGGAGGATGGGGAGAGGTGGTAGGGACCTGTGACACAGTGGCCTCTGTGTGCGTGGAACACAGAACAGGTTCAGGAAGATTGTGGTTTGATGATCTTAAGGGACCACTGACACATGCTATAGGTTGTTGACTGAAATGTCATACGTGCCACATCACTACATTAGTGTCTGGGAGAGGGAGGCAGGGCATCTGTTCTGTAGTTGACTGCACACAAGTGTGTGTAGCTGTGTCATTGGTTTACCTCACACATGTCTCGAAGGGCAGGCTTATTCTAACCAACATGCAAATATGTCTGTATTTAGGAAGTGCGTCCTGTTAGCTTTGGGTCACTGCTCAGCCCCTTGGGTACTTTATAGCTCTTATACATGATTAGCTGCTTCTTTGATGGTCATGCTTTCTCCAGTCAGCAGACGTGTCTTCTGGGTCTTTACTGAAAATTTTAGACACCGTACAATGTGAGTTCTATGGCTATGCTTTAGACCTCCCTAGCTTGATTTTTTTTTTTTTTTGGTAGAGAGACAGTCTCACTTTATCGCCCTTGGTAGAGTGCCGTGGTGTCATAGCTCACAGCAACCTCCAACTCCTGGGCTTAGGCGATTCTCTTGCCTCAGCCTCCCGAGTAGCTGGGACTACAGGCACCCGCCACAACGCCCAGCTATTTCTTTTGTTGCAGTTTGGCCAGTTCCAGGTTTGAACCTGCCACCCTTGGTATATGGGGCTGGCACCCTACTCACTGAACCACAAGTGCGCCCCCTAGCTTGATTTTTTTTCTTGCTTACTAAACATTTGTCATCTCAATACAGTTTTCATTAGTCAGGAATTTGACGGAGCCTTAGCTGATGGTTCTGGCTTGAGGTCTCATAACGTTGCTGTCAAAATATAGGTTAAGGTTGCAGTCAGCTGAAGACTTGACTCGCGCTGAAAGATCTGTTTTTCTTCTTTTTTTCTCCATTAGCTGGGTGATGTGCCAACAATCAACATTGTCATAAAGTTTGAGAGAGGAACATCTCACATCTGTGAGCACCCAGTCATCACACATCCTTTTTTTTTTTGGAGATGGAGTCTCACTCTGTCACCCTGGGTAGAGTGTTGTGGCCTCATAGCTCATAGGGCTCAAGTCCCTGGGCTCAAATGATGATCCTCCTGCCTTAGCCTCCAAGTAGCTGAGACTACAGGCACCCACCACAACACTCGCTAATTTTGCTATTTTTAATAGAGACAGGGTCTCACTTTTGTTCAGACTGGTCCTGAATTCCTAAGCTCAAACAGTTCACCCATTTTGGTCTTCCAGAGTGCTAGGATTCCAGGCATGTACCACCACACCTAGCCTAAAAAGTTTAATATTCATCAATGAAAAAATAGTTTGGCTTCCCTAAGTCAAACATGCTAAACTTCCTTACTGAAAGTATCCATAGTATCAAGCAATGAGGGGACTTCCATAGAGATGTTTGGCAAGAAATTTGACAGACTTGCCTATCTTTGTAGATAAGACAAACGTAGGAAGACTAAAAGTACAATCTATTCACAAATGAGTGTCTCAAAAAAAAAACAACAAAAAAAAACTCTTGAGTTCTTTTAGTCATCTGTAAGTCTGTTCTAATATTTTCCTAGTAATCAAGGTAACAGTGATCACTACATGGCATTATCATAAGTGCTTCAT
Organism: Perodicticus potto; assembly: GCA_963574655.1. Lineage (NCBI taxonomy): Eukaryota > Metazoa > Chordata > Mammalia > Primates > Lorisidae > Perodicticus > Perodicticus potto. The sequence goes on along the minus strand of CAUYRH010038053.1, from coordinate 316 downwards.
AGACGTGCAACAACTTTTCTTGGTAAAGAGACTTTTGAATTTATTTAGGTAGGTAGTCTTATAATAGTAAACCAGATGTTTTAGACTTCAGTCCCTTTTTAAATGTTTATTATTTAAAAATGATTTGAAGAGAAAATGGAAACTAGATTTGGCTAACTATTTTCTTTTTCCTTTTTTTTTGAGACAGAGTCTCAAGCTGTCACCCTGGATAGAGTAATGTGGCATCACAGCTCACAGCAACCTCCAATTCCTGGGCTCAAGCGAGTCTCCTGCCTCTGCCTCCCAAGTAGCTGGGACTACAGGCGCCCACCACAAC
>CAUYRH010038052.1:0-22478 GCA_963574655.1 Perodicticus potto | reverse complement strand
GTGTACATTAGTGCAATCATGGGGTACAGTGTGCGGGCTTCACATACAATCTGAAATATTTTCATCCAACTGTTCGACATAACCTTCATGGGATTTTCTCGTTTATTGTGTGAAAACATTTGTGTTCTGCATTTAGTAGGTTTCATCTGTCCCTTCTAGCACTTATTTATTTTTGATGTTGCTGAACTTGTCAATGGGATCTTCTTCATAAAATATTTTTTTATTTTTAGTAGGGGTTTCACTTTGCTCAGGCTGGTCCTGAACTCCTGACCTTAAGCAATCTTCCTGCCTCTACCTCCCAAAGTGCTAGGATTACAAGTGAGCTGTTGTGCCTGGCCTACAATCAAGTATTTTTTTTTAAACAATGGTACCAAAACCATTAAATTGAGGAAAGGACAGTCTTTTCAATAAACATGACTATGAAAACTGGATATTCACATTAAAAATAATGAAGCAGGACCTTTATCATAAATCACACACACAAAAAAAATGCTCCTTAAAGTGAGTCAAAGACCTAAACTTAAAAACTTAACCTATAAAGTTGTTAGAAGAAAATATTAGAGGAAATTTTCCTGATATTGTATTTAGTTAGCCATCATGTCTTTGATAGTTTTTTGGCCAGAAAAACAGGTAATAAAAAGAAATAGACAAATTAAACTACAAAAAATTAGTAACTTTTGTAAATCAAAAAACACTGTCAACAGAGTGTAAAGGCAATGTGTAAAATGAGAGAAAATATTTTAAAATCATATTTGATAAAAATTAATATATATGACATATAAATAAGTCTCACAACTAAACAAACAAAAAAAATTTCAAAAATGGGCAAAGGGCTTGAATAATTATTTCTCCAAAGAAGAGACACAAACAGCCATTAAAGGCCTAGAACAGTGGGTGGATTGCCTGAGCTCAGGAGTTCCAGACAAGCCTAAGCAAGAGTGAGACCCTGTCTCAAATATATCCGGGCACTGTGGTGAGTGCCTATAGTCCCAGCTTTTTGGGAGGCTGAGGCAAGATCACTTGAGCCAAGAGTTTGAAGTTGCTTTGAGCTGTGACACAATGGCATTCTACAAGGGCCTCAGAGTCAAATTGTCTCAAGAAAAAAGAAAGAAAGAAAGAAAAGGCCATCAAGTACCAGAAAAGATACTCAACCTCACTTATTAGGGGAATTCAAACCAAAAACCCCAATGACTCATATCTCATTAGATATGGAACTATAGAAGTGTGCCACAAACTTGGGTATTTTCTTTTTCTTTTTAGTGGAGAAGGGGTATCACTTTGCTCAGGCTGGTCTTGAACTCCTGACCTTAAGCAATCCTCATTAAGGTGGTCATTATGTGGGGGGAGGGGAGCAAAAGGTAAAATAACAAAGTAGAGGAAGATGTGGAGAAATTGGAATCCTTGCACATTCCTGGGGGGAATGGAAAATGCTATAATCACTATGGAAAAGTTTGGTGATTTCTCACAAAGTTAAACAGATCTACGGTATGATTCAACAATTCTTCTTATAGGTATCTGCCCACAACCGGAAGGTTTTCAGTTTTCTTCCCATTCATTATATTAGCTGTGGGTTTGTTGTATATGGCTTTTGTCTTGTTGGGGTATGTTCCTTCTATTACTAACTTTGTTGAAGAACTTTTGTCATGAAACAATGTTGAATTTCTTTTTTTTTTTCAGATTCATATGAGGGTACAGATGATTAGGCTATATTGTTTGTGTTTATTAGGTAAAGTTCAAATTCTGGTTGAGCCTTTCACCCAAGGGGTGTGCCATACACACTTACATTGGGCCCATTAGGTGAGAGTTTCCTAATCCTCCTTCCTACTCCCCTCTCCCCTTTTTTCTTCACCCCTCCACACCACTTGAATATAATTGTGTTTTTCTTTCATATGGGCATATAGTTGTTTATCTATTGGTTTCATATTTGTAGTGAGTATGTTGAATACTTGCTTTTCTATTCTTGTTATACTTTGTTAAGAGGAATGTGCTTCAACTCCATCCAGGTTAATAAAAAAGATGTAAAGTCTCCATCTTTTTATGAGTGAATAATATTCCATGGTATACATATACCATAGTTTGTTGATCCATTCATGTTGATGTGCACTCAGGTTGATTCCACATCCTGGAAATTATGATTTGAGGTGCAAAAAACGGTCTAGTGCAAATGTCCTTATGGTAAAATGATGTTTTTTCTTCCAGGTAGATAATCTAGTAATGGGATTGCAGGATGAAATGGAAGGTCTACTTTTGGCTCTTTGGGGATTCTCAATCAAAATATTGAATTTTACTGAATACTTTTTGGCATCGATTAAAATGATTATATGACTGTGTTCTTCATTATGTTTATATTATATAACTAATTCATTAATTTACATATGTTAAACCATCTGTATATCTTTGGAATATACCCCACTTTATCTTAATAAATAAATTTTTGTAATGTATCTTTGTGATGTTGCATTTGGTTTGCTGGTAAATCGTTAGAATTTTTCCATCTATGTTCATCAGAGATTTTGGCTTATAGTTTTGTTTCTTACTGCAGTTTTTTCTGGCTTTGCTTTCAGGGTGATATTGGCCTCATAGAATGAGTTTGGAAGTACAAGGGCTGCCAAGAAAGTATCAGCCCATGTAATACAAAAAATAGAGACATACATGCCTGGCATGGCTGGATACTTTCCAGGTAGCCCTTGTATTTTGTCCTCCTCATGTTTTTGGAACAGTTAGAATAGAATTGTTATTTGTCCTTCTTTTTTTTTTTATTATTATTTTTTTTTGTAGAGACAGAGTCTCACTTTATCACCCTCAGTAGAGTTCTGTGGCATCACACTGCTCACAGCAACCTTCAACTCCTGGGCTTAGGTGATTCTCTTGCCTCAGCCTCCCGAGTAGTTGAGACTACAGGCGCCTGCCACAACGCCCGGCTATTATTTGTCCTTCTTTAAATGTTTGGTAGAATTTATCCATAAAGCCATCAGGTTCTGGGCTTTACTTTGATTTTTTATTACTGCTTCTATCTCGTTGTTATTGGCACATTAGGGTTTTGGATTTCTTCATGGGTCAATTTTAGTAGGTTGTGTGTTCAGGAATTTATCTATCTCTTCTAGGTTCTTAAATTTTTTGGCTTATAGATTGCTCTTAATAGTTTAACAATCTTTTACATTTTTGTGGCATCAGTTGCAAAGTCTCCTTTTCCAGATCTTCTTTCTTTTTTTCTTAGTTTGGCTAAAGATTTGTTGATCTTTTGATCTTTTCAAAAACCTAACTTTTTATTTTGTTGATGTTTTGTATTTTTTTAGTCTCATTTTTATTTATTTCTACTCTGATCTTTATCTTTTCTTCTGCTAATTTTGAGTTTTATTTATTCTTGCTTTTCTAGTTCTTTAAGTGCATCATTGGGTTGTTTATTTGAAGTTTTCCCACTTTTTTGATACAGACATATTATTGCTACAAAATTACCTTAGGGCTACTTTCACTATATCTAATGTATTTGGTATGTTGTGCTTTTATTTTTATTTGTGTCAAGAAACTTAAAATTTTTCTTGTTTCTTTACTCGCCCAAAGGTAGTTCAAGAGCCTATTGTTTAATTTCCTGTTTGTTAGTTTCAAAGTTCCTTTTATTATTGATAGCCACTTTTATTCCATTATGGCCCCAACAAATACTTGATATAATTTTTTTAGACTTGTTTTGTGGCCTAATATGGTTTATTTATTTATTTATTTATTTTTGTAGAGACACAGTCTCACTTTATCGTCCTCGGTAGAGTGCCGTGGCATCACACAGCTCACAGCAACCTCCAACTCCTGGTCTTAGGCGATTCTTTTGCCTCAGCCTCCCAAATAGCTGGGACAACAGGTGCCCACCACAATGCCTGGCTATTTTTTTGTTTTGCAGTTCAACCAAGGCTGGGTTTGAACCCACCACCTTCTTATATGGGGCTGGCGCCCTACTAGATGAGGCACAGGCACTGCCCTTTATGGTTTATTTTTGAGCATGTTCCATGTGCTGAGGAGAAGAATGTGTCTTCTGCAGCCGTTGAATGCAATGTCTGTTACATTGACTTGGTCTATAGTGGAGATTAAGTCCAAAACTGTGGTCCTCTCTTCTCTCTAATGTCTTCTCAGCTTATATCCTAAATAATATATAGGTGAAAAAACACACTACCTCACTAGCTGATACAGTAGGCCTCCTTATCTGTGGTTTTTCTTTCTGCTTTTTCAGTTACTCAGGGTCAACCTAGAGCCAATGTATTAAATAAAATGTTACAGAAGTAAGATATTTGTAAGTTTTAAATTGTCCCCCAATCTGAAGAGCATGATGAAATATCAAGGTGTAAATTATCTCATTTTCTAGTGTATTCATGCTATACACACTATCCACCTTTTAGTCACTTAGTAGCCACCTTGGCTATCATATTGACTGTTGCAGTATCAAAACACTTATGTTGAAGTAAACCTTACATTACTTAATAATAGCCCCCAAACATGAGGACATTTACAGTAGCAATTCAGATATGGCAAAGACAAGGCATAAAGTGCTCCCTTTAAATGAAAGTTCTCAACTCAATATGGGAAGAAAAAAATTGTATGTAGAGGTTTGCTAAGATCTAAGCTAAGAACAAATCTGAGAAAGGAAAAATAAATTTATGCTAGTTTGGCTGTTGCACCTTAAAATGTAATTTATGGTCACGATGCTTAGTAAAGATTTAAAAGGCACTAAATTTCTGTGTAGAAGACATAAACAGAAACACGATCCAACCATTAGCAACATGGTGTAGTGCTACCTACAGTTTTAGGCATCCACTGGTGTCTTGAAACGTATCATCCACAGATAAAGGGGAGCTACTAGATCCAAGGATAACAATAATTTTATATAGTAAAAAGGCTTCTACGACTCTATTTTGACATGCCCTCCATCAAGACCTGTGTGTGATGTCTTTCAAGTAATTTAATCAAAACTAAAATTTCCGAGAGAAAAAAATTACAGAATGTCCCAAAAGTCGCCATACATAAATATATTGGGGACATGGGAAATTTCAGTTAAATTTACCTTTCCCTAAAATTATTTACAAAATATTTCTCTACATGTTAATATATAAACATGAAAACACAACATACTACAAAATATGATGTTACTATTTCCTATGGTGATCTTTGGAGACAACCTGTATATGCATTAAAACTGCATAATAAAAAGTCTAAAAATAATGTAAATTTAAGCATATGACTGGCAATTTGGTTCTATCTTTTGCAGACTCTTGACTGTTTCATTAAACTTTCAATAATGAAACCCCATCTTACGTAATTAGATCAAGTTGTTAGCGTTAAACTCAGTTGATGAAGTAAATACATTAGGAGCTGCAAAGAATAACAAAATAACAAAATTATTAAAATGTCTTCTTTTCTTAAAAATCTAATTCTTTCTAGATAAACAAAGATTGCAATCCACTTACCTCTTAAAGCAGTTATCATTCCACATGCTGTGATGGTCAAATACTTAAGAAGACAAACAAGAGCAAATTTGAGGCACTTTTACTAGAATGTGCTTTTAAATGCAGATAACCTGAAAAAAATGTAAAACATTTTAAAATTAAATATAGACATAATACTACTGGGAGTATTAACCACCAAAATGTTATTTATGTTTAATTCCTTTCCTTTTTATTAGAACATACAATTTATCTATGTTATTTATGTTTAATTTCTTTCCTTTTTATTAGAACATACAATTTATCTATGTCATTTATGTTCAATTCCTTTCGTTTTTATTAGAACATACAATTTATCTATCAATTTATTTATTCTTATTTATAAAATTTACAATTTTATAAATTCACTATTTTTCCCCAGATTATAATCATTTAAAACAGTTAAAATCAATTTTAAATACATAGAATCCATAAAACAGCCTTACATACACCCCTCAAAATATAATACTTATGTTTGATTAAACCTCCACATTTAGCTATCAATTTATCAAAATATAAAAGGGAAAGAATAATGTCAACTAAATCACAGGAATGAAACCAACAAAATCCAGATTGTTGAACATTATATGTCAAAAATTATCCTCATTCTTTTTTGTGTGTGTGCAGTTTTCACCAGGGCCAGGCTTGATCCTGCCACACCTGGTATATAGGGCCAACACCCTACTCTTTGAGCCACAGGCACTGCCCTCCTCATTCATTTTTTAAAAGTAAAGAAATCCTTTTCAATATACCCAGAAGGAATGTGTTGACCAAATGGGACTTAAAAGGCATCCTTTTGGGGGGAAAAGGCAAGAGTGAAGTGACAATATGATTATCATAAAAGTGCAATTAGGAAGGATGGGGCAAGATGGCCAATTAGAGACAGGTTTCTTAAGAAACTCCGTTTAAAAAGAGGAAAATTGGATTGAAGTGGACTCAGAGTAGTTCAAATTGGGGGGTAGATTGCAAGAAGAAGAAATCAAAGTGCTCAGCAACCACATTGAGAGACACTGGGAGGATGAAGAAGAGAAAAAGGAGGAGAACACAGGACAATTACACAGCCGAGCAGACTACAGGAGCCCAAAGAATAGAAAGATAAGGGGGACCTCTGACTCACTCAGGGGCTTTCTCAAACAGTGAACCATAGGAACTCTCACCCCGTGGGAGAGTGCTATAAAGAAAGAAAGACTCAATTTTCTGATACCAACAAATAACATTTTCTGGGTTTTTCCCCACTCCAGCCTGGCAGAATAATGAGTAATTTGTCTCCAGCCACATTGCCACCTTGCAGTCACAACCCATCCCCTTTCTTTCTTGGTTGCTCAATTGACTGCCCCCTGCAGAGACCTACTTTCTAGCACATAAGAGGGACAAAGTTTTAGCCCTCCCCCAAACCTCTGTAGCCTGAAGAGCCTGCCCCACCTGCAGGTACCACAACACTGGAAGGGCTTTGAACCCTATACAACCTCCAAAGCAACCTAGGAAGTAAGGGTTACAGAGGTCACTTTCTCTCTCATTAGCAACTGGAGAGCTTCTTAGCCAGCCATGGGAGGTAAAGGAGACAGGCCCTGACACCCCAACATGTGTGGAAAGATCTCTTAGGAATATCTGTAGTGTGTGATCTGGTGAACTGAGTGTACTCTTTCCATCTCTACAGGAGGAAATAGTGACTCATCTACACTAACACTGGTGAATCTCCCTCTTACTTGGGGTGAGCTGTCCCTATCCTCTGGAGTGGCACTGTCTGGTATCTATGCCCAGTGGGTCAGCCTTTGTGGTTTGTCTTCTAACCTTCCTCCTGCCGACTTGGAGAGGGGCAGGTCTAGCCTCCAGAAACCTTGCTCTGGGAACTTCCCAGGAACCAGACAGTGAGTCATAGATCTCCCTCTCCCAACTACAGACAAAAGCCATGGCCCAGACTTCAGTGAAGACCGCAGATTTGTTCATTTGTTTGCCCATGGGAGGGAACTACAGCTAGAATAATTCAGCAAGCCACAGATTCCCCTTCCCCCACGACAGAGAAAAGCATTTCAAACGTGTTGTGGCCCAGACTCAGGTGAGATCATGGCTCTGTTAAATTATTTCAGGGTAAAGTTGGCATTTGGGCTGAAATAGTTTGGTTCAGTCTCTTGGAATTGCCTCTATCTGGGAGTGTCACTTGGGGGTCCTGCACCCACTCCCATCCTGCCCAACCTGGACATAACAAAGCAGGTTCTCAGAGACCCCCACACTCTACAACTCTGAGGGAGCTTTGGGAGGATGTGTGTGGGATGGGCCACTGGTGTAGATCATGCTCATTTGATCAGTCAATGGTGAAGGAAGTTATTGACCCCAGATCCTGGGGCCTTTGGATATGATTTCAGCCCAGCAGTTTTAGTTTTCAAGCAAATCTCTTGGGTGTTGTCTAAGGGAATTCCAACTAGATTATCTTCAAATAACAATTTAGGGATAAACTAACACTCCATCTTAAAAAGTATAATAAATACATAAATGAACTGAAAATATACATGGGAAGAATCAGTGGGAGAACCCTAGTAACATGAAAAATCAGAGTAGATCAACTCCACCAAGAGATTACAAGGGAGATACAGCTGAAAATACCATCCATAGGGAAATTGTTGAAATGAAAGAAATATAATTCAGAATGTGAATGGCAAATAAGATGAATGGAATTGAGGAGAAGAAAGAAAAAGAAATTCAAAAGGAAGTTTAAAAAGCAGCTCAAAAAAATCAATGAAATTAAAGACAAAGTCACCAAGGATTTGGACATAATTAGTAAAGATATAGAAAAGCTGAAGGAATTGAAAGAGGTAATAATGGAGTTTCAAAACACAGTAGAAAGTCTCAGCAATAAAGTAGAATAGGAAGCAGAAAAAATCTTAGAAATTGAAGAAAAGACTTTTGAACTAACCCAAGCATACAAATAGGCAGAAAAGAAGAGGCAGAACTATCACTGAGAGAGATATGCTACTACACCAAATCCAAAAGTTTATGAATCAGAAGGATTCCTGAAGAAGAGAATTTTAAAAGCATAAAAGCACACTTCAGGACACAATAGTAGAAAATTTCCCAAGGATTGTGAGAAACTCAGAAATTCAGAACCTCAGCATGACTCAATAAACAAAACATCTCCTAGATACACTGTAATTAACTTGGACAAAGCCATAATGAAAGAGAAAATTCTGCAACTATGCAGTCATAAGCACCTTCTTACCTATAAAGGGAAAAATATCAGGATAACAACAGCTTTTTCAGCTGAAACTTTCCCAGCCAGAGAGGCTGGTCATCTGCCTTTAACCTTCTTAAACAAAACAATTTTCAGACAGGACTCTGTACCCTGATAAACTAAGTTTCATATTTGACAGAGAAATCAAATATTTACTGACAGCAAACTTTGAGGAATTTTGCCACAACAAGACAAGATCTGCAGGAAGTACTTGAACTGTTCTTCACACTGGCCATCATAATGGACCACCACCAAAGAAAAGACACCCAGAAACTGAAGAACAAAACCTGGCTTCCACAATGGCACAAGTGATAAAACTAAGCAACAGATCTCCACAAAATAAGATGAACAGAACTCCACCATCTTTATCAATTCTCTAAGTAAATGTGAATGGCTTGAACTTCCCACTGCTGAGGCACAAGCTGGTTGACTGGATAAGAAAAACACAAGCCAACTATACCCCAACTTCTAAGGAAAAAACAAGACTCAGGGTGAAGGGTTGGAAAACAATTTTCAGGCAAATGGAAATCAGAAGAAAGTAGGGATTGCAATCTTATTTTCAGATACAATTGGGTTTAAACTGACAAAAATAAAGAAACATAAACATAGACACCATATACTGGTCAAGGGAAGCATACAACAAGAAGAAATTTCAATCCTAAAAATCTATGCACCCAACTTAAATGCTCCCAGATATTTAAAATAAACTCTAACTAAAATGAACAATATATTCTCCAGCAACATCATAATAATTGGTGACTTCAACACCCCATCTGACAGATTGCACAGATCCTCCAAGCAGAAAATAAACAAAGATGCAATGGACTTAAACACAACTTTAGAACAAATGGGCTTAACAGACATACAGACTATTCCATCGCAATGAAATTGAGTCTATGTTCTACTTGTTGGCCCATGAATCATCCTCCAAAATTGATCATATCTTAGGGCACCAATAAAATCTCAACAAATTTAAAAGAATAGAACTCATAAAAAAAAAAAAAGAATAATACTCATACCTTGTATCTTTTTTACCATCACAGAGTAAGTGTAGAACTCCACTCCAACAAAAATGTTCATCCCCACATAAATTCATGGAAACTAAATAACCTTATGTTGAACAACAGTTCAATCAAGGAAGACATAAGGAAGAAAATCATTAGATTCCTTAAACAAAATGATAATGAAACTATCAAAATGTTGGAGATACTTCAATGGCAGTCTTAAGAGGAAAATTTATTGCATTTAATGCCCATATTCAAGAAAAAAGAAAGAGTTCAGATCAACCACCTAATGAATCATCTCAAGGAGCCAAAAAAGAAACAGCAACCTAATCTCAAACCTAGCAGAAGAAAAGAAATAACCAAGATTAAATCAGAATTAAATGAAATTGAGAACATAAGAACAATTCACAAGATCAGTGAAACCAAAAGTTGATTCTTTGAAAATATTATTAAAATTGATATGCCCTTGGCCAGATTAACTAGAAGCAGAAAGGAAATATCACTAATAACTTTAATCAGAAACAAAAAAGAAGATATAGTAAAGATACCACTGAAATACAAAAGATCATTACTGATTACTGCCAAAAAAATGCCCAGAAATTTGAAAAAGTGGAGGAAATTGACTAATACTTAAAATCACACCACCTTCCTGAACTCAACCAGAAACAGTTAGAAATTTTAAACAAACCAATGTTAATTATCTAAATTGCATCAATAATACAAAATCTTCCAAAAAAGGAAACCTGGAGTAGATAGTTTCACAAAAGAATTCTACCAAATCTTTAGAGGAGCTTGTAACTATATTGAAGACCCATTCTAAAACATAGAGAAGGAAGGAACTCTTCTCAACACATTCTATGAAGCAAGCATCAACCTGATACCAATATCAGGAAAGGATCCAACAAAAAAGGAAAATGACAGGATTAATATCATTAATGAACATCAATGCAAAAATATTCAATAACATCCTAGCAAACAGAATACAGCTACACATTTAAAAATCAAGATCAGGTGGGCTTTATTTCAGGGACCAAGATTGTTCAACATATATAAATTCATAAATATAATTCACCACATAAATAGAAACAAAAACAGAGACCATATGATCCTCTCAATAGATGTAGAAAGATCGTTTGACAAAATGCAGTATCACTCTGACAAGAACTCCTAAGAAAATCAGCACAGAGGAACATTTCTTAAACTGATAGAGGCCATCTACATAAAATCACAGACAATATTGTACTGAACAAAGTAAAACTGAAAGCATTTCCACTTAGAACTGGAACGAGATAAGGATACCCATCAATACAGTGAAGGAAGTTCTAGCCAATGCAAACAGGCAAGAGAAAGATGTCAAGGGCATTTAAATGGAGACAGATGAAGTCAATCTCTTGCTCTTTACTGGTAATATAATCTTAGAAAACCCCAAGAACCCAACTATAAGACTCCTGGAAGTGATCAAGGAATATAGTAATGTCTCATGGTACAAAGTCAATTTCCACAAATTAGTAGCCTTTATATGCTCCAATAACAGTCAAGCTCAGGTTCAAATCAAAGACACAACACCTTTAACCATAATTTTAAGAAAATGAAATACCTGGAAATATACCTGGCAAAGGATATGAAGGATATCTACACAGAGAACTACAAAACTCTGAGAAAAAAAATAACAGAAGATGTTAACAAATGGAAGAACATAACATGCTCATAGCTGGGAAGAATCAGTATTGTTAAAATATCTGTACTATCCAAAGCAATCTACAGATTTAATGCAATCCCAATCAAAGTACCAAGGTTATACTTTGAAGAACTTGAAAAACTAATACTTTGTTTCACATGGAAGCAGAAAAAACCCTGAATAAGGGCTGTGCCTGTGGCTCAAAAGAGTAGGGCACTGGCCCCATATGCCAGAGGTGGTGGGTTCAAACCCAGTCCTGGCCAAAAACTGCAAACAAACAAACAAACAAACAAAAAAAAACCCTGAATAGTCAAAGGCAATTCTAAGAAATAAAAACAAATCTGGAGGCATCACATTACCAGACTTCATCACAGGTCTTTAGGTATCAAAATAACATGGTACTGGCAAAAAACAAAAACAATAGAAACATAGATCTATGGAATGAAAAAGAGAAGCTAGAGATGAACCCAGCCACGTATGATCATCTGACCTTCAATAAACCAAACAAAATCATACATTGGGGAAAAGAATCCTTATTTAATAAATGTTGCTGGCAGGACTGGTTAGTCTCATGTACAAAACTAAAAATAGACCCACACCTCTCTCCACTGACAAAAATGGACTCTCTCTGGATAAAAGACTTAAATTTAAGACACAAAACAATAGAAATATTAGAAGAAAGTGTGGAAAAAACTCTTAAGAACACTGGCCTGGGAAAAGATTTTATGAAGAAGACCCCCTTGGCAATGGCAGGAACACCAAAAACAAGTGAATGAGACATGATCAAACTGGAAGTCTTCTTAACAGCTAATGGAACAACTAAATCATATACACAACCTTCAGAATGGGAGAAAATATTTGCATGCTGAGTCTGACAAAGGGATGATAACTGGAATCTACAAACTATTCAACAACAAAGGGCAAACAATCCTATTTTAATGGTGGACACGAAACATGAACAGAACCTTCTCTGAAGAAGATAGTCTAATGGCGAATAAACACAGGAAAAAATGTTAATTTCCCCTAATCATCAGGTAATTGCAAATCAAAGCCACCCTGAGATATCATTTAACTCCAGAGAGAAAGTCCCAGAGCTGGAGATGCTGATTTGGATGTGGAGAGGAAAGAACACTTTTACACTGCTGATGGGACTTCAAACTAACTCAGCCTCTATGGAAAGAAGTATGGGCAATCCTCAAAGAGCTAAAAACAAACCTTTCTTTTCATCCCAAATCTACCCAGAAGAAAAAAAATCATTTTACCATAAAGACATTTGCACTAGAATGTTTATTGCAGTTCAATTCACAATCACCAAGAGATGGAATCATCCCAAGTGCTCATCAACACCTGAATGGATTAATATACTGTGGCATATGTATAGCATGGAATACTACTCAGTCATAAAAATGATGGAGACTTCACATCTTTTTATTTACCTGGATGGAGTTGAAGAACATTTTCATTAGTAAAATATCACAAGAATGGGCAAGCAAGTATGCAATGTACACAATACTAATATGAATCCAATAGAGAAACAACTATACTTCCCATATGAGAGGAAAAAATAATTAAATTCAAGTAGAGGGAGAGGGAGGAGGGCAAGGGAAGAGAGGAAGAGGTAATTGGTCAGCTCTCAAAGGGCGTAATGTAAGGGGTTACAGCACACTTTCTGGGTAAAGAGCTCAGTCACAAATTGAACTTAACAAACACGAACAATATAACCAAATCACTTGTACCCTTATGTTAATCTAAAATAATAATTTTTTCAAAAGGAAGAAAAATGAAATTAGTGTTTTTTATGGGAGGAAAGGATTATAAATGGTAAGAAATATTTGAGGGCTTTTGAGATGCTTAGCAAAGATCTTTCTCAGACAATGTCAGTAGTCAACAAGGATGTTCATCTTCTAACAATTTATTAAGGTATATATTTGTGTTATACAATATTCTGTTTTGCATTACACCTCAAAATACCTTAGGTTGTCTAAGAATTCTTAAACTTTTATTGTTAAACTTCTTTTGATGTTGTCTCTTGCCTGTAGTTCACATTCCCAGCCAATTCATTTAGATATATCCTTGAGTAGACAGTTGTACTTTTCTTCAATATTTCTTCCATTCTGGAGACATTAGCTAGGTTTAAATTAATGTTTTCAAAGTTATTTTTATCAATTAATAGACTTCATATTTGAGTGATTTAGGTTTACAGAAATTTTGAATTGAAAATACAAAGTTCACATAAACCTCAGTTTCCTCTGTATCAAAGATTAAACAAAATCAAGAAAGAAGCCACAGGTAGGAAATAAAACTTCTTATAGAGGAATAAAGATAAGAATTGCATTAAATTTTGTTTTTTCAGGCCAATTACTGAAAAGGTGAAAGAAAAAATAAACCTCCTATAGTGTGATTTTTAAATAAAAGGGGAAAAGGTCATGTAATTCCATCAACAGTGAATTAATATTTCAAGAAAACTTTGTTGTTTTAATCAAATTTTATAAAGCATAGCAAACTGGATAACATGTAAATTCCTTCATAAATTCCTTTTTATGAATTCTATTTGATCTTCACAATCTACAAACATGCTAAACTTTCTGTTTTGTCCTCACTTTCACTTTTTATTCTATTTCAGGACAAAAGTTTACCATGCAGCATCCTTTCTGATACAACATTGTTCTACTCTATCATCAAAAACTTTCATCCTTCCAACCTGCACAGACAATCTACAAACATAACAGCATTATTCTCCATTCTGTTTTACCTCTCCTATCCAAAACATTTTTCACAAAATAGGAGGGCCAAACTGATACTTAGAAGATTTTTAGAAAGCAAAAATGCTATTCTTTGATTGAGAAAAGACTTGGTTTCCCAAATAACGATAGAGAGCTGAAGTATTGCATCTTACAAGTCACTCATTTAACATAACACAATTTTAAGGGTTTTGAGTAATTGAAAAGTGTTTTGAAACCACAGGATAGGCACTACCCCTGATGTCTTTTCTGGTTCTCCTAAGGCTCACATGGTTACCTGGTATCAAAAATGGCTATAAAGGATAAGACTTCTTTATCCTTAATTAACTTACCAGGTATAAAGATAGAAAACAGGATGACTGGAGGGTTCAATTTCTTCCAGGTTGGCCAGGGGGCAAAGTTGGATCAGGGAAGAAGGGGCCCTGGGCTAGACTGTGCCTCATAGCTGCTGCCCTAGGCACTGAGGATGTGTCCTTATGTTTACTCATTAAAATTGAAAATACAAGTAGAATATTATAGAAGTGGCAGTTTTATGATCTTAAAATTTCTGAATTTAAATAATTCTTTAAAGACTACCAGCTTTAGAGTAGAAATTCTGGAGCAGTCAATAAGGGGACAGTGACTAACTTTTCCTAAGCACACAAGGAAGGAGTGGCAAGGTAGCAGTAAGTTTTTCTGAGGTGTTTCAGATTTTTAGGATTGAAAACTCTTTACTTGTTAACCATTTTTCTTATAGAGACCAGAAGTCATTTCTATCTTCCCACCCCAGGTTGCACACTCATTCCACATGGTCCAGATTCTTACCCGGGTTTGCCAGCAATTTGTTTGGTGCAAAGTTTTCCTCCACTTTATCGCTGTCATGCATTTTGTATGAAGTTTCTATGAGCAACCTAAGCCATAGTCTTCACAGTCGCCACTCCAAGAACTATTAAAAAAAAGTAAACTATTAAAAAAAACAAAAAAAACAAACCCAAAGACTGAAAAATGAAAGTGCTACATTAGGACTTGCTCAATGTGTAAAAATATGAAGTTTTTAAATTAAATGTAGCTAATGGAACGAAGTAGAAATACTCAGTTTAAGATGGTTTTAAGAATTTAAAAGAAAAAATGTTGAAGCTACATCTCTAATGTTTTTCTTGATTATCACCAGAGAAACTAATGCTTGTTAACTTTTCAAAAGTTTACTGAATGTTGACAAATTATAGTTTATATTTATGGAGTACAAAATGATGCTGTTTTAGAAAATAAGAATTTATTGAAAGGAAGGAGGTTGCTCTCGGAGGAAATGAGAGGTTAGAACTTTTTTTAGCAAGTAAAAAAAAAAAAAAAAAAAAAAAAAAAACCCAGTAATTCCAATCTCAAAATCCATTCTCACTCTCATGGAAAAAAAAGTTATTTTTGAAAGAGTTATACACCTTCTCTTTATATAATATCTGAAAGACTATGAATGTTTGAGTAATCTGTCTTATCACTGAAGTATAATATACATACAGAAAGTTACCTTTAAATATACTTACAGTAAGATACTGTTACAAATAACAGTGTGCCTGTAGTCCCACCTACTCAGGGAGGCTGAAGTGAGAGAATTACTTGAGGCCAGATCTGGGCTATAGCTGGATATGTTGATCAAGTGTCTGTTGGCTCAGAGCCTGTAGCTCAGCAGCTAGAGGGCCAGCCACATACACTCTGGGCATTTGAGCTGGTGGATTCAAATCCACCCCGGGGCCTGCCAAACAACGACAGCTACAATCCTCCCTGCCCCCTGCAAAAAATAGCCAGGGATTGTGGCAGGTGCCTATAGTCCCAGCTACTTGGGAGGCTGAGGCAAGAGAATCGCTTAAGCCCAGGAGTTGGGGTAGCTGTGATCTATGACGCCATGGCACTCTAACCAAGGCGACAGCTTGAGACTCTTCTCTCAAAGAAAAAAAAAGTGTCTTCACTGGGTTCAGCAGCAACAGATTGACTTTCTGGAAGCTGGGGAACCAGAAGGTTGCCTCAGGAGTGAACCTTCCAGTGAGAAGCAGAGCAGCTCAAAATTCCTGTGGTAATTGGAGTGAGTTCACACCTGTGAGTAGCAACTACACTCCAGCCTGAGCAACACAGTGAGGCGCCCTCTCTTAAAAAAAAAAAAAATGCATAGAAAATGAGAAATCTAAGCTGGTCTAGGGGGTCAGAAAATATCTCTATAGTAGAGTAATAATTAAGCTAAGAATATCGAGAAACAGACCAGGTCCTTGCAGCAGTTCCCTTGCATTCCCTGTCCATTCTCACCCAACGTTGTCTCTTTGTTGCAAAGGCCATTCAAGGGGAAACCTTTGCCCTCTGTACTAGAAATTAGAGCACTGTGACACTGTAACTGCTCATAAGCCTATCGTCCCAGGTACTGCAGGACTTTTTGAGATATTTCACAAAGTTACTGCTATACCTGTTACATCAACTACTCCCAAGAGTTCAGTGTTATTAAAAAATAGACATGAACAATATGCAGCTTCTTGCTTTCTCTGATATGTTCCAGCAGTGCAGAGACTTCCCTAGCAGCAGCATCTGATCAGATGCATTGCTATCATGTTTCTAAACTTCTAACAAGACTTTTTTTTATTGAAATATAACTTATAATACTGTGCACAAATCATAATCATACAAGTGAACAGACTTTTAAGAATTTACCGTGAAATATAACAAAAGCCCAGATCAAGACATAGAACAATACCAAAACCCCATATGCTTACTTATGTTCTGTCACCCTCGTTACCCCAAATATGATCATCCTTATTTCTGACACCACAAATCACTTTTGCCTGTTCTTGCATTTTATGCAGTAGTGCCTCTTATTCTCAGGGTTCATAGACACCCCCCATGGTTACCACGAACCAAACGTCTTAGTTCATTTTGCATCTCTCAATAATGGAAATACCTGAGGGTAATTTATAAAGAAAAGAGATTTATTGGGCCTGTGGTTCTGTGGACTGTGCAAGAGGAGCTATGGCACCAGCATCTGCCAGAGAGCTTCCAAACAAGGAGAAGGATCGCAGGTGGATCACAGGATGTGAGAAGGAAACAGAGAGAGAAGGAGGGATGTCAGGCCCTTGTAAACAACCAGCTCTGCATGGACAAATAGAGTGAAAACTCTCTCATTACTGTGCAGAGAACACCACAAGCCATTCATGAGGATTATGCCCCTCAACCCAACAATCTCCAAGTCATTTCCATCAATATTAGAAATCAAATTTCAGCATGAAAGTTGGAGGGGACAAGTATCCAAACCATATCACTGGAGGCAGTATGAGCCCAACTGCCATCATCCAGAACACGTTTCTGTCCATGTCTTCTCTGCACAAATTTGATGCCATTTCCATCTTAACTAAGTACTTTGATAGTTTGAAATATGATAGCAAAATTAGTATGAATTTCTTCTTCCTACTTCACAATTTCACAGATAGAAGATTGTTTACCGTCGATTTTAGCATTCTCAGCCATCATAGTTTTTCCTTCCTTAGGAGGAAGAAAAAGTTCAGAAAAGCAGTTGAGAACTTTCACCTTTCTACCTAAAGGAAGCACTTTATGGCTTTTCTTTGGCATATCTGAATTGCCAGCATCGCTACTCTTGTGCTTTGGGGACATTATTAAATAAAATAAAGGTTACTTAAATACAAAGACTGTAATGACACGAGAGTGGATCTGATGACCAAGACAACCACTAAGTGTCTCGTGGGGTGGACAGTGTCTACTGTGTGGATCCACTGGACAAAGGAAGGATTCACATTTTGTGCGTCAGCAAGAGATTTCGTCATGGCGCTCAGAACAGCACATAATTTTAAAATTATGAATTGTTTATTTCTGGAATTTTTCATTTCAAAGTATTGCACTGCAGTCAATTACAGGTAACCAAGACCATGGATAAGGCAGGGCTACTGTATTAAAAGAGACATACAACATTCTATTAAGCTTGGATTCCTTCTGTCTACACAGTGTTTGTGAGTACCAGTAGTTTGTTGACATTTATTGCTGAGTACGTTTATTTACCTATTATTTATCCATTTATTTGTTCACTACTAATAAAAAAATTTGGATTGATTCTACTCTGGCTAGTATGAACAAGCAGTTCTGAACATTTGTGCACTAGCCTTTTGGTAAGCGTCATACCTCTCTGTTGGGGTTTACCTAGGAGTGGAATTTCTAGATCATACAGTGTGCTTACATTTACCTTTAGTAGGTATTCCATTTTACTTACCTTTTCAGAGAACCAGCCTTTGGGTTAGATGATTCTCTATTACATGCCTTTTTCTATTCTCTTAATTTCTAATTGTCTATAATATTTCCCTTTCCTATTTGAGGGGATTCTTTAACTCAGTTTTTGAGATAGATGTTTTGCTCATTGATGTTTGTCCTTTCTTCTTTACTAACACGCATTTAAGGCTATAATGTTCTCTATAGGCACAATATTAACTTGATTGTGCAAATTTTGATATAGTGATTATTCTAATATCCTGGACTTAATGTTGGCTAATGTATTTTAGTACTGTACCACTCCCTCCCCAAATAGTAGGACCTTAGAATGCCTTCATTCATTTTACTTCTTTCCCAGCTTCAGTTTTGTTATTGTCATGCATTTTTGCACCTCTCAATATATTTTCCTTACCATTTCGTACAATGTTAATGTATGTTACCCTTTTCATTTTCCTTTTCTTTAGCTATACTTCCATGTTTCCATTTACAATCACTTTCTACTTGAAAAATTCCCTTTAATATTTCATTTAGTACAAGTTTGGCGGTGATAAATCCTGTTATGATTTAGATATTTTGGAATGTCTTTCTTTCGTCTTCACCTCTAAAACTTATCTTCACTGGTTATAAGAACTAGATTTTTTTCGTTCTTTTCTTTCACCTATTTAAAAAATGTAATTTTGTTGTCAAACAAGTCTGACATTTTTTGTTCTTTTCTTTCACCTATTTTAAAAATGTAATTTTGTTGTCAAACAAGTCTAAGGTCATTTAATTCGTCCTAAAAAGAAGTGCTACATATCTGAATGTCACTATAGTCACCTTTGAAGTACTCCTCTTTGGAAGCTAAGTGCCAGTGCTAGTGCTGAGTCCACCCTTCAAAGCAATTTTGTAACTCTTTTTCTGCAACGGCCATCAGAGTCGTCATCGTATTACCTTTGATGTCCTGAATGTCATCAAAATAGCCTCCTTTCAATATTTCCTTTATCTTTGGGTAAAGAGAAAAGTCATTGAAGGCCAGATCAGGTGAGTAGGAAGGATGTTCCAATATAGTTATTTGTTAACTGGCTAAAAACAAATGCCCTTATAGACAGTGCTGTGTGAGCTAGTGCATTGTTATGATGCAAGAACCACGAGTTTTTGGCCAAGACTTTCAGTTAAGATTTTCCTATTTCTTTATTGATATTTACTTGGTCTTCTATGCTTCTCATAGTCAGCAGATAAGTTTATGCACAATTCAATGCATTTTTGCACTGTTTCCATCAGTTCTGTTTATTATCGGCTGCCCTAACCTCTCTTCCTCAGTGATGCTTTCTCTCCCCTCAGAAAAACATTTAATCCATTTGTACAATGCCATTTTCTTCATGGCATTATGCCCATAAACTTGGACTACCATATCCGGATTTCATTTCCACTCTTGCTGAGTTTAAGAAGAAATGTACTAATGTTTGTTCATTTCTCTAATGCAGGCTTCCACATTCTTGCAAGGGCACACAAAAAACCACAATGACAATAACGTACACCACTCAGCAAGACCACACATTGACATGAACACAACTGTGAGACACTGATATACCTAGGTTGTGAAAAAGAACTAAGCTGTTTGTACATCACTGCCAACGTAAGTGAGTAGTGTCAAGTTCTCAATTGCCAGACCTCATATGATTTCCACTGTTTCCATCAGACAGTAACTGGTCATTTTTATTATACTTTTCCTGAAGAGGATAAATCTTTTTCATTTTGCTATATTTTTTGGATGTGTTTTGTTTTTACTTTGCAGCAGTTTTACTGTGACTTTACTAGATGAGATTAAAATCTTGATTAAAATTGCTAAATTTCTTAAAAGTGAGACTTAGTGTTTTTCTTCTCTTTTGAGAATTTCTCGGCCATTGTCTCTTCAAGTACAGTTTTCTTTTTGTCCTGCAACTGATCAATTTCTGAGACACAAATTCCACTTATATTAGATTTTTTCATTATTGTCCTTATTGCTTATTTGCTATTTTCATATTGGCTCTCTGTGGTTCAGTTTAGGTTTTTAACGGACCTATATTGTATTTCAATAATCCTCTCTTCAGTTGATCTCAATCTGCTTTTAAATCTGTTTTGAAGGAGTTAAGGAAATTTCACCCAAAAATATGATTCCTTGGTATAAAGAATATTTTGAATTAAAGGCCATTCATTATAAGAAAGTTTTGGAAGAAGCCTTTCCTCTATCTACATAAAACCTGAGTAACCTGATTGGGAATGAAAAAGGGCTGCTGACTTCTTTATTACATACTAATAGGCCTGGCGCAAAGGTCATTTGAAGCACAATACCTTTCTGTCAGGTTAAACTACAAATCAATCTGTTTTCACCCATCTACACATCCCTCTAGGCAACCAGTTACTGCACCTATACTTTCTCCACCCTCCCTTCCAAAAGCCTCTATAAATGTCTCTGACCATCACCGAGACTTTGGGCAATCATTCTGGTAGTTCCCCTCATGTGCATGGTATTTAGAAATAAACCTTTCTCTTATAAATCTACCATAATTGTGAGTTGATCTTTCAGCGAACCAGATCAAGGGAAAAGGGCAGGTTTTTCCCTGATCTCTATAGTTTCTTTGTTAATTCTTACTATTCCATTTTCAGTTATAAGATTTCCACTTGACTCTAAATTAGAGATTCTACTTCTCTAATGAAATTTTATTTTTTCAGCTGTTCTTTGGAGCATATTAATCTCAATTGTTCTGAAGTTTGAGGCCAGTAATTTCAATACTTTAGACATATCTGTGTCTCTTTATTTTTTAAAATTATTTTTAAAAATTATTTTTCCTCTTTGTACAATAAAGGGAAATTTTGCTTAGATATTCTCTATGTACTGGTTGCATATAGTTTCATATATAATATAAAACATTTTGGCCAGAAATGTTCATTATTCTTTCATAGGTAGACAAATTGGGCATCAAGTGTTCGTGCAAATGAACCCCAAACGGATTTGAATGCCAGCTGGGAAACGATGCTGGAAATACCTAACTCAACACCAGTTTTAAGGAAAAACCAGTTTGAGGATGCCTGGAGATGGCTTACAGTTAAGAGAGGATACCCAAGAAGGGTGAAGTCTGGGAGAACAAGTCTTCCCAAGGAGACCACAAGGATACACTTGCAGGGTCCTCTCCACGGTGACTCAGCCCTTAGGAATTTGTAAACCTAACTTCCTGGAACTTGGAAATTTCCAAGTTCTGTGAAATATTGTAGTTCTGTAGGGGCTGGACTAGCATCTCCCGCTTGATTCAAACTGGCCAATGAGAAGGGTACCTGTGGGGTTGAACTTTTTGACTGTTGATAAAAAGGGAAAGATTAAGCCAGATGGGGAGTGTGGCCATTTGGAATTCGTCTATGCTGTAAGCTCCCAGGTGGTGAATAAAGCCCTTCCTCTTATAAAAGTGGTGTTTGAGTGTTCTTTCTCTCCGTTGGGCCTTGTTTTCCTGCAACATTTTTGGTTCCCTGACCGGGAAGCAAGATAACCCTTGGAGAGAACATGCACCTGGTGGTTGCCGCCAATCCTCTGGACACCCATGTGGGGGCTCCTGATTGGCCTGGGCAACGTGAACCACTAAGCATGCCAGGGAGGCAATTTGTCCTCCCTGTGTGGACGCCTCAGCTTGGCTGAAAAAGGACCCCATTGGCAGGTTTTCAAGGAGTCAAACACTAGGAGGAACTGGCATGCAGGAACAGGTACCTACACAGGAAGACGTCTAAGACAACGTATGATTATTCTGGGGATCCCACTACAGTTTTAGAGGAAGAAGGAGCCTGAACAACTCCTTGGGCATTAGATTGCCGACAGGTCTGTTAAGAGGTGCGTGAGAGTGTGTGGATGTGGTGTGACTGAGAGAACTCTGAGGGTGGAGTTGGACTTCACAGGGCCTAGGGGAGTATTGGTTTGCCTCCTATGGGTATGTGGCAGCTCCAGTGGGAAATCGAGGCTGCCCAGGTTAAGAAATGGGTTGGAATTGTATGCATGTGAGTGCTTGGAGAATGACTGAGATGGGTAACAATAGGTGGGGTTTTGCCCCCCCCATTCATGGGGTGAAACGAATGTGTGAGTGTGCCCTTCTTCCCTGCTCCAACTTTGCCCCCTGGCTATTCTGAGAGAAACTG
>CAUYRH010038051.1:0-24330 GCA_963574655.1 Perodicticus potto | reverse complement strand
TAATAATCAAGTAACCCCAATAACATTTTTTTTTTTTTATTTTGTATATTTTTTCTCTTTTAATTAAAGAATGAAAACATGACATGTGTGTTTTAATTTTAATACAGGTTTTTTGTTTTTTTTTGTTTGGTTTTTTTTTTTTTTTTTTTTGCAGTTTTTTGGCCAAGGTCGGGTTTGAACCCACCACCTCCAGTATATGGGGCCAGGGCCCTACTCCTTTGAGCCACAGGCACCGCCCTGTTTTGTTTTTGTTTCTTTAGTCATGCACTCAGATCCTACATATTTGTATTCGCCTCATCATTTACCTAATTCCTGATGGAAATGATCAACACAAAATACAACTAACAGCAGCTAAAGTGACACACCACATCTATTTTCTACTAAGAACAGAAAGAATAATACTCTTGGCAATGTCGAGATCTATAAAATTTGGCCTGGGAAAACTGGAGAGAAATAGTGGACATGAAAGAAATTCTATAACTGCAGAAGCTTTAATTGACAACACAGCATCGTCTTTGGTTCTGCAAGTCTGTGCTTCTCTCAGCTACACTTCTAGACAGTTAACTTCTAACAGAAGTGCAGGAAGGAAATCTATTTGCAGAGACCTGGACTTCAATCCCACATCCACCAGTTATTAATGTGAGAAGTTTACTAGTTGTGTTATGTAAGTAAAGGACCTTGACGCCTTTTCTGAGGTTTGGGTAATCACCAGTAAAAAGGACGTAATAAATAGTTAGGATTTAGTATTAGTGTCAAGATCGAATATGATTTATGAAGTGATTCCTACCCATGTTCTTCCATTTTAATTTTAGAATTGAATTTGTCTCTATGGGAAGAACTTAAATTTCTTCATAGGACAAAAAACTATGGTCTACTTTTAAAGTTGTATCAGGAAATGTCACCTACCAGTTGCTTTTGACTATTTCTAACTCAGAAACTTTACCAAATAAAGGGGAGAGGACCTTGGGATTGTGATGTAACATATGTAGGAGACTTATTACAAATGGAAAATTAAAAAAAGACAGATGCTGAAGTGGAAAGAAATGTTGAAATAAGAATGAGTTGCAAAATTAACATGCTATGAAATCATACATGGTACTTACGAGTGTGTATATTTAAAATACTAAGAAAATAATCTCACACAATAAAGAGCATCAAGTATGTGAAATCACATTGTGAAATTTCATTTTTTTTCTTTTCTTTTCTTTTCTTTTTTTTTTTTTTTTTTTTTGAGAAAGTTTCAATTTCTTGCCCTGGGTAGAATGCTGTGGCATCACAGCTTACAGCAACCTCAATCTCTTGGGCTCAAGTGATTTTCTAGCCTCAGCCTCCCAAATTGCTAGGACTACAGGTGCTCATTACAACACCCGATTATTTTTTAGACACAGGGTCTCACTTTTGCTCAGGGGTGATCTCAAACTCCTGAGCTCAGGTAATTCACCAACCTCAGCCTCTCAGAGTGCTGGGATTACAGAGGTGAGCCACCGCGTCAGGCCTACAGTGTTAAATTAAAATATATATATATATATATATATATATATATATACATACATACACATAATCTGTCTCTCTCTCCCCTCCTCCTCCACACACACAAATGCCCTTACCCTTCTCCCACCCAGATTGGGATGTCACTAGCGCAGCATTTCTATTAAAATAAACAATAATCCACTCTTCACCTATGTCATTACAAAACACAAAATGAGTGCCTCGTGAGTTTACACAAATCCTCTATTTAACTTTTAGTTCATATATTCTTTCAATTAAATAATTATCACTATCTCTGGACCTACAAATTACAGTACTAATGTGTGATCCCAGATAAACCCATTCATTTTATATTCTCACGGAGCTTAAACTTCTCTAAAAAACAATTACATGGGTCATCTAAATAATACTTTCACTTTTGTTCTTTTCAACTTGTGGTAAATATATTCACAGCAAAAGATTTGAAATTTTAAATTATATGCAAGGAAGGAACATCTTAGGAGACCAGTTAAACTCGTGTTTGAATCCTGTTCTACCACTTAAACTAAGTGATCGTTGGGAAGAACTGCTTCTCTTATTTTCTGACATATATAATGATACTCTTAGAAATTTGTAGAATATTAGACACCTTATATACAGTTTGTATGCAGTGTCTGGCACACAATAGAAGTTCATTAATGATCACTATCATTAAAGATTCTACTCATTAACCTTCTCCTTGTTATTTTTTGATATTTTAATCTTTCCAGTATCTTCCTTAGTTTTCCATATTGTTTTGGGCATATATTTACTTTGTTTATTCTTTTTGCAAATAGTCCCTGGACATTCTCATAAGACATTATGCCATTTGCTGTGAGATGTACAAGACTGTATCTACCTCAGCTGAGGAAAAAAAAAAAAACAGAAACACCGAATGTTGAAGTAGGAAATAGGTGATCAGCAGCATCACAGTACTACCAACAGTGATTGATAGGATGGTTCTTTGGACAACACCAAAGGCTTTTAAGAAGAGGCAACTTTCAAACCATGCCTTGGAAAAATTATAGAAAATAAATACTGGGTAGAGAATTCCAAGTAGAAGAAATTGCATGAATAAGAACACAGTTGTTACGAAGCAGAGGCACCAGTAGAGAACACCAGGCAGGTAGTGTGTGTAAAGGAGAAAAATTGGGGGTTATTGAATCAGCAGTGCAAAATCAGTGAAGATTTGTTTTTAGTTGCTGTTCAGGAAAGTACTGTACATTCATTTAATCGTATCTAGGTTAACAACCTATTTAATATCCTTCCTTGTAAAGCATATTGTCTAAAAATCAATTGATTAAAAATTAATGTATGTATGACATTTCTGAATTTCCTGTAGCCAGTCTATAAGTCAAGCCTAAGCACCACTAATCAGAAGATTAAAAGGCTCTAGTAGTCAAAGAATGATAAATTCAATGGAAGACATTTTTACTGTCTGATTCCTTGCCGTGCACATATTTGATGCCTTCCTGCCTGCTTCATAATGGTGAAAAGAGAGTTTAATCTGTCAAAAAATAAAGTGGTTGAATATCTCTAAGTATCAAGCTGGATATTTTACGGACACTTGCAACATAGAGTGAATAGTTTTTAATTGCCTTTTTCCTTTCCCATTCCAGAAAAATGCATTTCAAAAGTGTGAAGGTTAAAAAAAAGATATGAAAACAAAACTGTCATGCAAGGGTAGATACTTGATTATAAAGAAAATAAAAACAATCTAGTTACTTGTTGAGAATAAAAGGTGATTGGCTTTTTAAGAACTGTATTTGTTGTTTTCCTTTCCCATTCAGAATAATTGATCAATAGGATAAGAAAAATTGTCTGTAGCTGAAGGTTGGATATGGTTAAAAAGACAGGCTTAAGGGCGGCACTTATGGCTCAAAGGAGTAGGGCACCGGCCCCATATACCAGAGGTGGCGAGTTCAAACCCAGCCTGGGCCAAAAATTGCAAGAGAAAAAAAAAAAAAAGAATATAATTTAAAATAAAAAGACAGACTTAAATAAATTTTAATTTACATCGTGGGTTGGACAATTCATTCTTATGATATATAACAAAAGAAATGGAATTATTCCTCTATAAAATAGTAAATGATCTTATCTTGTATGCCATGCTTGAAATGCATTTGGATATTATGGTTGCCTATAACCTGAATTTGTGTTTCTCCCATTGAATTAGTGAAACTTACCAACTTCTCTGTATTTCACATAAAAATATGCTAGCATTTGCAATATGTTTGGCCAAAGATGTACATAGATTACAGTTGAAATATCCTTTTAAAAATTACATTACTTAGCTGTATTTATATCTCTCATGACTGCTACCATGTCTTATATATTTTTGCACTGAATACTGAGCTCTTTACCAGATAAGAAAAGATCAACTCAGAGGAGAAGAGTCAAATAGATGCTAGGTAAACAAAAAGGCTATGTAGAAATTTGAAACATGAGGGAAATCATCAATTAAATGATTATTTATCTTTGTGTTGCTAAAATATTCAGCTACACAAGTCAATTAATAACAAGGAATCAATTAATAACAACTGTCATTAATGCTATGCCTGACTATGAGGTTATAATATAGAGTTAAACATTTACCCCCTCCAAAAGCTGATGTTTGGATTTGTATAATACTTTTAGTTTGACTAATAGATATCATTCCATTTAAAATCAACTCTAATTGATTAGTTGAGGTATATGAATAAACTAAAATGTAAATGTTATTTCCTTTTAAAGCAGAAGAAAAATATTTTTCTACATTAGACATCTGATGAAGCTTCAGAATATTTCATTTTACCGAGGCTGATATTTATTTGACTATCAGTGGCTGCATACAGTCTAAGAAAACACAAAAAAAAGTGCATTTACAGTCTGGAGGTAAGATCAGCAAGTAACGTGCTGATTTGTCAACAACCATACTAAGAATTGTACATCCAAGGAGCGATATTTTTCTAAACAGCCTCTTTGGGAGATCAGACACATTTCATTGGTTCTGCCATTGCTCAACCCATTTCTAACTTCTCCTTTAGAATGGCTCTCAGAAATAATTTATGAGCCTTACAAAACTCAGGCTCATTGCATTATAAATTGCACCTCATTTGGCAGTAACTTGAGGCAAAGCGGAATCCAGAAAATATAATTTGCTCTTCTTTTGTGTTTATAAAAAGAAAATTAACTTTTAAATTATTTAGTCCTAAAATAAACTGCTTATCTTACCCTATCATATGAATCTAGGAAGATGGCTGTATAAAAATAATTAATCTTTTCTTGAAGAGAAACATAATATGGACTAATATCAGTGCAATTTTACAGTTAACTATCTGGCCCATCAAATCTCATTCTAGTTGGTCCCCTTTATTCTCGGAGCAACCACGTAAGGAAACTCTGTAGTATCTTATCATTGCTCACTCTGCTGAACCGCTCTTTGGCATCCGACCTCTTGATTATTCTTTCTTTTTCCCAAAAGACCATGAACAGTGTCCTTAAAGGAAATCCACACTTTTCTATACCCTTCCTCTTTCTCTGGTTTATTGTGCTATGTTTTCTTTCTCACTTTGTTTCCCCTTTCCAATCCTAAAATGTGAGCCTCTACCTTCAACAGGAACTATAGTATTTAAATATATATTGAATAAATGCTCTATTTTTCTGTGCCATTTCCCTGTTAAATGAAATCCACCAGGTTGACCCATCATCACCACTTAAAGAGCAAACCCCCTCCTCAACCTTGCTCCATTCCCTGGCACTTTCTAGCTACGTAAGTTTATCTACACAAGTTATTTCACCTCTTTGAGTCTTAGTTACCTCACAGGTAAAAGGGGGATAAGAATATTAGCCATCTCCTAGAATAATGACTGAAGAGAGTGACTGGGAAGTCTCTGATATATATGATCAAACTATTTTAACTATTATTAAATTGTTCAATGATTTTAATCATAAGGGTGGGATCTCTCACTCTGTTGCCCAGGCTGGAGTTCAGTGCCATAATCACAGATCACTGCAGCCTCAAAATCCCGGTATCAAGAGAACCTCCTCCTTCTGTGGGTACAGAGAAGTGTGGATTTCCTTTAAGGACACTGTTCATGGTCTTTTGGGAAAAAGAAAGAATAACCACCATTCCCAACTAATTTTCAAAACTTGTTTTAGAAAAAGGGTCTCATTATATTGCCCAGGTTGGTCTCAAACTCCTGGCCTTAAGGAATCCTCATGCTTCAGTATTTTAACTGTTATTTTTTTTTCCACATCTTTCATGATATTCTCACTTGGATGCCATTCAGTCAATTTATGTGAATGTTACCTGGCCCTTACATCAAAGTAAAACAATATGCTATGGCTTAAATTATGCAGTTAGCAGAATTAAATTCTGATTAATTTTTCTCTCCTGCCTTCGGTACTTAAGTGTAAATAGCAATCATTTTATAAAGTAATACAGAGGTCTCGGACATGAAAGCTCTATATTATCTTCGAAAGAGCTATAAAAATGCTGTGACCTGTCTGGCAGGAATATTAGCCAAAACTCTTTAAACATTTTGCTTATCTCTGAACTTTTTTTAACATGTTAACAACCCTAACCCTGTGTGTTTGTCTGCTTATTGGTTTGTGATTGTGTGATCATGAGCAGGAACAACCTTCTTTCAGGCTGTCGGGTGTGAAAATTGGCCCTTTGCTCCCGCCTGCCCAGCCGCTCTGCACACTGACGCTCCCTGACCCTTCCCTTGCCCAGGATGTCCTCTCATGTTTGGACCATGGCACTATACTTTTTGTGAATTTCTTAAACTTCGTATCACAATTTCAAGAACCATCTTACTATTTAAATGGACTGTAAAGTTCAGTTTCCAAAAGCATAATAGTGCTAACATTTGGTTTATAACTATAATTTGTGCCATTTACTTCATCTATAAACTGAAAATTAAAAAGTCTGCTATGATCCTGTCAACTCCTCTTTACCTATTAGTTAATTTTCTAATTGACAAAAAAATTATACATAATTATGAGTGTCACATGATCCTTAACTCTCCCGTCTGCCTTTATTCTAGCAGTCTTCCAGTTCATTCCACGAACACCCTCATTATGTTCATCATCAATTTCATAGTCTCTGATTAAAGTTGCATCTACCTATACCACTCATCATGATTTCTTACACAATGCGAGCACTCAAAAGATTTGTAGAGTAAACTTCACACCCTTGTACAGACACCTCCACTGGTTGCATGATAAATAGTGTTGTCCATAAGATGTTCCAGACTGTGATCTGAACTATGGTTGTGTGAATGTCAAATAGGGGGAAAGAAAACATACATATATGTATATTTGTACGTATGTACATGTGTATCTATGCATATACATATATTAGGTAAGATGTGTGGTATTAGTATATTTCCTTTTGGTTTCACACAATAACCTTGTGGTATAGTTACTATCTCTATTTCAATAGCAAAGATGTCAGGGTAAAGTTATTGTCCGACATGAAGAGTCCACATTCACATATGAACTCACTGCTTTGATCTCAAAATGTATGCCTATTTTATTATATTCCTATTTTCTTTTCTTTTTTTTTTTGAGACAGAGTCTTAGTTGGTCACTCTAGGTAGAGTGCCCTGGTGTCACAGCTCACATTGGCATCAAATTCCTGGGTTTAAGTGATTCCCTTGCCTCAGCATCCCAAGTAGCTGGGCCTATAGGGACCTGCCACAACGCCGGCTATTTTTAGAGAGGAGGCCTCCCTCTGGCTCAGGCTTGTCTCAAACTTGTGCTCAGACAATCCACCACCTTGTCCTCCCAAGTGCTGGGATTACAGGCATAAGTCACTGTGCCTGGCCCTACATTCCTGTTTTCTTTTAAGCAGAGTTTTTGTTTATTTATTTATCTATTTATTTTATTAAGTCACATATACATAGATCATGAGTACGTTTATGCTTTTGTGGGATTCAATGTGTTGATTATTTGTACCAATTGGAGTGATTACATCCTACTAATTAACATAGCTTTCACCTCATTTGCTTAATCACAGTGTTAAGACATTTGTGTTCTATACTTGATAGATTTGACTTGCACCCGTGCAATATGCTCCATAGGTGTGGTCCCACCGTTTACCCTCCCTCTATCGAACCACCCCCCTCCCTTCCTATCTTCCTCCCCTCCCTCTACATCCTGGGCCACAGGTGATTCATCTTTCACTGAAAGTGTCAGTGATTATAAGGTGCGACTTGGTTTCACAGTAGTACTGAATACATTGTGTATTTTTTTTCCATTCCTGAGATACTTTACTAAGAACAATATTTTCCAGCTCCATCCATGTAAACATAAAAGAAGGAGTTCCCTGGATATATTAGTTTTCTATTGCTGCTATAACATACTATCACAAACTTACTGGCCTAAAACAATGCAAATTCATTATCTTAGGGCCCAGGGGACCAGAAGTCCAAAATCAATCTCCTTGAGCTCAAATCAAGGTGTTGCCAGGGCTGGTTGCTTCTGGAGGCTCTGAAGAGAATCTACTTCCCTTTTTCAGCTTCAAGAGGCTACCTGCAGGCCTTGTTGCCGCCCCACTCCCACGACATTCCAACCTCTTCCTTTCATCCTTGTGTTTTCCACTACTGATTGTAAAGCTTCTGCCTTCCTTTTTAAAGTGCCCCAACTAATTATACTGGCTCTACCAAGATAATCTAGGATAATCAGCATCCCTTTTGTCATGTATGGTAACATATCCACATTTTCCAGGCATCAGAATATGCACATCTTTGAGGGGACGGATGGTATTCAACCTACTACATAAAGCATAAGCTCTGATAGTAGAGCCTGAACCGCATTGGACTAAAAGCCAGTGATATCTACAATATCCATGTATAGCAATCTTTCTTCAAGGTGCACTGGACACTACAACTAAGAGCAATGTCTAAAGAAATAAGAATAAAGACTAATTCACCTGCTTCATTATATTGTAAGCCTTCAGTATAGTAAAAAAAGTCTAGTTCTTACTTTTTCCTGAACAGTAAAAAGCAGCATGACAGGAATGAAAAGTGCACATTAGACAAATAATAATTGTCGTTTATGGCAAGTTTTATGAGAAAAAGCATGTTTACAATGGCAATGAACTAGAAACAGAAGTTTCGATTTTTGTCCTAATGTAAAATAAGACTATTTCTGGTTCCTGTGTCTTAAAGACTCTGTATGGTTTTCACCAAGAGGGTCTTTAAATTTTGACATTTTATTTTTCAAAATGGACTATTTTCAAACACATAAAGTTTGCACTTTATTACCTTCCCTCAGCAAAACAAAAAGTCAAAATATGTTTAATGATTCAGTTTTTGCATAGCAAGAACATTACTTAATGGTGCTTGAATTAACAGAATGAATTGAGCTAATTGATGATTTCCCTTCTTAATGATGCACTGACTTTTTAGGTCATCTCTCCTCCTTCTCAGTTGCAATGGTCCAGAGCCACTTACACTCTTGGCATTTTTATAGACCAACTAAAAGGGGACACTTGAATGCTAAATCAGGGAGAGGAAGATTTTATACTTTCTTTCACTCCTTTCTTTCTTCTGCCCTGAAAATCCTCAATCTTTTAAGACTATTGAGTGGACACTGAATCCTGATAGAATTTTACTACCGGCTCAGCACCTGTGGCTCAGTGGGCTAAGGCACCAGCCACAGACACTTGAGCTGGCGGGTTCGAATCCAGCCCGGGCCTGCCAAACAACAATGACGGCTGCAACCAAAAAATGGCCGGGCGTTGTGGCGGGTGCCTGTGGCCGGGCGTTGTGGCGGGCGCCAGGCTGCTAGTCCCAGCTGCTTGGGAGGCGGAGGCAGGAGACTCGGTTGAACCCAGGAATTGGAGGTTGCTGTGAGCTGTGATGCCACAGCACTCTATCCAGGGTGACAGCTTGAGGCTCTGTCTAAAAAAAAAAAAAAAAAAGCCGATGGACTCTGTTACATTGAGATAAAAGCTTAACAGAACATGGAATTAATAAAGCATTTACTATAGTTAAAAATACAAATAAGTAGCCTTTATTTTGATAAATATATTAGCATCATTACATTAAACATCGCACTTCCTAGAGAATATTGGCATAAAATGCCATGAGATTCATGATTAAAAGTACAAGGGAAATACATATTATTAAGCCATAAAAATTGCATAAATTTCAGGGAGGTGCTGGTGACTCAAGGGGGTAGGGCGCTGGCCCCATATGCTGGAGGTGGCGGGTTCAAGCCCATCCCTGGCCAAAAACTGCAAAAAAAAAAAAAAAAATGCATAAATTTCAAAGAAAAGTCTAACATTTTGCACTAGAATATTTTAGTCCATGAATGAAAAATTTTAAAAACTTAAAGATATGTACTTGTTTAAGATAAGTGCATTAAATATAGAATCTTCTTTAGATTTTTTGAAAATCAAAGAGCAGAGGAAATCAAAATGAACATTCAGGCAGATTAAAGACCTAAAGGGGATTATTAAACATGAATATTTTAAATATGCATGTCATAATGTATATATTGATTTAACCTCATATGAATGATAGATGTATTGTAAACTGATGTATATGAGCTTAGAAAATAAACCTTCAAATGGAATTTATTTCCTTTATGCCAGAGTCTGAGAAATGTCACATTTATTCAAACAGTTATTTGTTATCAAGAAGTGTTTTGACGAATGAAAAGTTAACAAATGAAAAAAAAAATCTGAGAATAGTGTGATTTAAAGAATGCCAGTTTGTAACCTAGGGAATAGGTATTTGCATACTAATTGTAATGTTCCTGCTGTCACGTTACCTTCAGCTTGGAAGATCAGTCAGAAAGCGAGATTCAGCATCATCTGTGACAGTCAGTGGGACGGAAAATGCCAGTGAAGTGAGTTGCTGTTTAAAGCTATTTTTATCTCAGAAGATGTACAATTGAAACATTTGAGTCTTCATTAGCCTAGATGTTTCTTTTCCTTCATTTATTATAAATATGCTCCTTGTTGTCTTTCTTCTTGATTTATCTTTTCTCCTTTTGCTATTGATTGCTTCTTGTGTACAAGACATCACCAGTTTGTGTCTTACTGATGCCATCGGTTCTTTGTGTGCTAATGAAAGGTTATAAAGCAGAGAAAGACCCCTGAGCTCTCTTTATGTGAGGTATTCCAAAGCTGGGAGTGAGTTAGAGACATAAGATATATATGATCTTTGAAAAAAATTATCATCACAATATTTATCGAGAAATTTTCATACGGATATTAAATGCTGGGCAAGGAAGCAGCTGTCACTTCCTGGAGCACATGGACTCCTTGCTTGAATTTTCCATTCTCCAGCACACTGCTAATTGAGTGTGAACAGCTAAGTTGTTGGAGTCCCCATTTTTTAATGCAGTACAACTGGTTCTAGCTGGCTCAATTAGCAAGATAACTGGTAGCTTTCACGCAGTTCCCATCTGGCCTGGCTCTTCTCCGGACACATAATATGGGTACCGCTGGCCTTGATGGCACCCGATTAATGAAGAAAACAGAAAGGAAATCAGCCAAAACCCCATGAAATACTAAGGGCGATGTTGGCTCCAGATTCACAGTGAATTTTCATGGCAAATCATGTACACACAGAAAGTTACTCTGATTAGGCTTCGCCATTTTACAGGAAATAAACACAAACACAAATGAGAAGAGTCAGTTAAATCCTTCTTAAAGTTTTAACTAAGATCCAACTGAAGAAGAAAAAAGAAAGAAAGAAGTGGCACACTGCCCCTTTATTACAGGTAACACATGGCAAGTAAAAGACAACCCAGGTGGTATACTTTTAAAGCAATCACGCTCTTTTTCCCCAATATTTATTCAATAGGTTACTTCCTTAATATTTATATACTTGCATTTTTTAAATGAAAAACAATCATATTTCTAACTCACATCTTACATAAGAAATGCCCTATTATTATTTGCAGAAAAATCACTTTACAGAGAGGTATTATAAACGTTCCAAAACACGAATAAAGTACACGCATGTATGTATTAACTCATCTATTTTAAGAAGTGTAAAAAGAATTTGGGTTACACAAAGATACACCTGTGATTCAATTCTAACTCTACTCCTTACAGTCTGTTGGATATCGCACTCGTTAGTAGCCTCTCTGAGCCTGTTTACTCATTGATTATCTGGTAATAAAACAATGTTATTTTCAGTTGTAAGTGAAGTAAACCATGGGACATGCTCAGCACGATGTGTTATACAAGGTACACTTTTCAGCACATTGTTGTACATTTCAGCACTTGTTAGAAATACTTTCCGTTGTTCAGTTGTTACAAATATCATTCAGTTTACTTATAAATACCAATAATTTGCTCTTCCACAGAATTACAAATATAAAGGAAATTCACTTGTATTTTTTTTACAAATTTAAATGGCAACAAATAAGCATCATTCTTTACAATAGTTGCATTTCACTTAATTTCTGAAAAGTAAATGCTGGTCTACCTCCAAGTCTTTAAGCATACCAAACAGTGAAAATTGAACCTTCTGGGTAAGAAGTAGGTTAGAAACTAGTAAGCTGAGGGCATTCCAAGTATTATCACACACCAGCAGGGTATTCCTTCACAGAGTCGAAGGGCAATCTTTTTCTCTTCATAGCAATGTCAACATTTTGTGAATCTTAATTAATTCTAAAATATCTAAGTAGCTCTATTATCCATAATAGTTCATATAAATATCTAAAAATGTCTGTAAATTTTTTCTATCTCTCTATAACTCAAAACATTAGACATTTTTCTTTAGTCCTTGTTTCTACACGACCTCCCAGACTTTTCTTTCTTCTTTCTGTTACGGTTTTCCTACATTGATGAAGACAAAAAGAAAAGCTACCATTTATTTGAAAGCTTCCATTCTATAAATACTCCTCTTCATCCCAAGAGCTCTCCTGGAATAGTCCTTTTGCTTTTGGCTAAATCAAAACCTGTCTCTCACTAGGGAACGTGACTGGTCCTGAGGCCCTCCAGGATGGATGCTGGCCATCCTTTCCAACCTCACACACCTCATGGATGAAGTTCATGGGATCTGTTATTCTGCAGTGTTTTCACATCCTTTCTCCTCTTCCCTTGCCTAGAACACCTTAGGTCTTTGAAGCTGATACAATGTAACTATCCCTTTCTATACTCTGGAGCACTATAATCTACCAGCATCTTGAAAGACACTACCCCTTCTCCCTTCTCCCCTGACGGTTTTAAAACCTGCCATTATTTGGTGTTTATTTGTTAAAATGTTCCATAAATACAGTTCAGACCACACACTCTGTTCTCAGTGCTAGAAAATAACATTTAGTCCCAATACCAGAAGGATGAATTTGCCTAGATTCAATTTCTCAGTGTTTTTCCTAGATGGCTATTTCTCATTCAGAATGGGTGTTCTGTGTGGCCGGGCTCTTCTTTGCCCTATTCTTTAGAATAAGTTTCACAGGTACTATGATGCTTTTAACTCAAATATCCTACTAACCACCAAATTTCAGTCTACAGTTAGAAATATTTTTAAACACGGGCATCTTACATGACCATATGTTAATTTTACAATTCCTAGAACATCAGCTTATTCAAGTAACAGGTTGTACCACACAAAAGCTCTTCAGTGTAAAATTAAGCCAAAATTAAACCTCAGATCAGCCGCATCTTCCATTTATGAAAGTTAGAAACTCAACAATCCAAATCTTTGAAAATGTTCATTTGAATAAAAATACCACCAAAATGGTTTCACTTTTAATCTGTATCCCTAAGACTTAATAAATTAAGGGAGAAAGGAAAGTCAGCTGCCCACAACTGGGAAAGGAAAGATAAGAAAGAAAACATATGTAACGCAAGATAGCAAAATGAATTCCCAGTCCCATGATGCGTCCTTGTGTCCGTCCTTGTGTCCAGATGAGAATAACCATTATCATCTGACCGATTCGGCGATGACACCCACAACAACACAAGGAAGCACAACCAATCCTAACACAAATTTTAAAAGCTACAGCAAACTACAGGAAGTAATAGAATACAAAACGGAAAGACCGGGAGAGGAATGGAGAGAGCACCTCTCCCCACTTGAAATCTCTCCCTCTACCAGGAGCTTTGGTGTTTTCTGTATTCTTTTCTGTAAATCAATTCTGTCTTACCACGGAGGGGTGGGGGGGGAAATAGTGTAATGAAGAATAATAAAATACATATATTTAAAATATAAAAAAAAAACAAGTATCTTCTTCAATGAGTTCATAATTCTAATTAATATCATTATCTAGTAGTGTATATGTTCATTATATAAACACATTATCATAGATAATTTTCAAACTAATGAACTGATACATAATTAAACTATGCTGAAACATTAATAATAAAGTTATATTTTGAAATAGTAAAAAAAAAAAAAAAAACTATAGGGATCACTTCCCACTGATGTATTGAAGATTAGTCACTTTGATGCGCAAATGGAAAATTTTCTAACAATGACTAGATACAACGTTCTTTCTATTTTATTACTCATCACTTAAATATAGCAATCTTAAATTGGACCATCTTTTCCATAAGGAGGTCATTTGTACATCACAGGAACATAAGCTAACATGTTAACATGTTTTTTTGTTTGTTTGTTTGTTTTTTTATTTGTTTTTTTCCTGGGCAACAGACACTTTCCATAAATCGGAGCTTCTTCCATCAGGATCTTTGTTTATTAAGAGGAATAATGAATGATATATTTGCATCTCAGAAAGTTTATATCTTGAACTTGATTTATTATTTTTACATCACATCCCCAGAAGTATACTTTCTTCAGGAGACTTAAGTCTGTAATTTTTGACTGCTTTGGAAAAGATATTACTCTGTCTTGACAGATTCCTGGATTTAAATAAATCAGCTCAGAAGTATACACCAGAAGTATATCAGTCTAAGGAGAAATAAAGGCTGCCTCAGAGTGGGGTAAAGACTTCACAAAATACGATGTTTTCAACATCATTACACGTTAGAAATCCTTCAAACTTTTCAAAACTTTTGAGATGTAAAATTTTAGAATAGATTGTGAACATTTACAAAATAGCATATTCATCACCGTTGCTCTCATGACAACTTTTCAGGAATAGACTAGGGTAATGCTACATACATTAACAATTAATATATTCATAGATGAGAAGAAATTCACTGTTGCACCACAGAACTAATATCTGTCTTATTCTTGTGTTAGAATTTAAGAATTTGCAAATATTATTAACACTGCCAGCTAGATTAACAAATAATTTGCCAATGTCAAACAACATCCCACTTCATGTTGCCGTAGCTATCATCTGTGGAATAGCATCACACATTTTTTTTGACTGTCTATTTTTACTGTCTAACTAATGATACAAAGCTCATTTGAATGATGTAATTCACAACCCAACTATTACTATTGGTTATGAAAGAAAAAGATCACAATGCTATTGTCAAGGGCAGATGTTGTTTCTACAGGTCACCAGCCGCAGAAGCAATGGCCTGGTCTGAGAATATGGATACACTTCTAGCCAATGAAGGTAAGATCCAACTAATAATAGGTTCAAAATATAATAAGAAAATGTGAATTATTAAATTCTGAAGGTCACTGACATAAAATATAAGTTTGATCAATGTTTGAAGTGTAAGATCCTAATAATCATAAACTTATTAAGGACCAAAGTCTAAATGGAATTAGGTTGGGCCTAAAATGCAGTACGTTTGTAGAAAATCCATGCATTAAAACAACAGAAAAATTCCAAAAAGCCATTTCCTTGGTGAACTATAATTTGGTGCTTTTCATGACTGGTTATGGTATAAATTGAAAGAAAATCAAACTGTTGAAAAAGTTGAAAATTTAAATAAATCACTTATTATATATTTCCTGTGGGCTAAAACATATTTTAAAATAATTATTCCAATTGAGTTATTTTCATCCTTAGTTAATACAAAGTATACTGAAATGTATATGTGTGTATGTTAATATGTAAATGTGTGACTATATTTAATAGAATGGCTCAATAATGTAATTTTTGCCAATTACAAATAAAATATTCTAGTCTGTGATAAAGAGTTATATACAAAATAGCAATTTACAAAGGTATCTAGAACTTCTGTTTGTGCTGTAAATAATCTGTTTTTAGTAGTTTTATCTCATCTAAGGGTGGCACAATAAGGATGTTTATAGAAAATGTTTACAATGTAGCATTATTTGTACGAATCAAACAGCATTTCCATTTTAAATTCTTAAAGTAAAATAACTTAATATTAGAACAATCAAAAACACAATGAAGCAGAATAAATTCTTCAAAGCTGCTTATGTATGAAACTTAATTGAATTAAATGAATATAGTTATTCTAAACTTATTATTCTTTTTTTTTTTTTTTTTTTTGCAGTTTTTGGCCAGAGTTGGGTTTGACCCACTACCTCCAGTATATGGGGCCAGTGCCCTACTCCTCTGAGCCACAGGCACCGCCCTCTAAACTTATTATTCTCAAATGACTAATTTCTAAAGCAGAAACAAAATAATACACATAACTCCCAGAATTCAATTAAGGACATACATTAAAGGAATCAAGAATATGGAATTGCATTTTTTAAGTGTTGAATGGTGTGTTTCTTTTTTCTCTAAGTGTATCTATCCTCTGTAGAACACATCAGGTTTGCTAAGAGTCTCCCATGCTGTTTCTGTGGGTTGTAAGTTGGTAGGCTCTAGAGCAGAAGAGCTACCCAACACCACCCAGAAGGAAGGCAGGGAGGGTGCTGAGATAAAAGTAAATTCTTTCCAGTGCATAACCCCCTGGAGTTGTATGCTTCATTTTATATTTCAAATATATTCATGTATTTTATATAAAATATTTTATATTTCATAAAATAGAAAAGTCATAGATTCATTTGAACAGCTGTTTGGTTTTGCTTTTTATAATTCCAGAGAAGCAGCAATAGCAGGCATGCTTTTTAATGCTTTAAATGGCTGAACAGCTCGCCAAATTACCTAATTGTTTTTGTCTCTTTGAGGATATACTTTGCATGTACTGAACATGGGCAGCGTTAGTGTAGTTTTCAACCCCAGCTGCTGATGTATTCCATTTAACACCCCCTGCGGAGTCTATCTAGTAGCCGTTGCATCCTGTGGAGAGTGCCCTCAGACACTGATTTTAATTGCATGTAGCATATTATTCCAAAATCATTTGGCGTCTTTTCAACATTCAGACTGTATGTGTTTAATAGAAGCATAGTTCAAGGAAAGACTGTATCCAAGACAAAGATATTCAGCCCTAGTTTTAGTCATTTAAGTCGTTTTATTTTGTCCAGTTGTACCCTGAACCAAGCCACAAGAGGAGAAGAGAAAATGCAAATTGTTACTTGAGAGTAGCCGTTCTCTAAAACTGGAGGGCAGAGGGATGCAGTGATCTTGATCTGTAACTTCTTGTCTCTCAAGGACGCATCTAGATATTCCTTATGGGCGGAAGCTCATGTGCCTTGACCCACATATAATCTATTGGTAGGCATGAATCTCCAATATTCTTTCAGCGTTACTGAAGTACACTTTATTCTCTATATAAAACAGATTTTACAATAGATTCTGCTTAGACCACTCAAATTCATCACTGGACTGAATTCAGGAAACATTTCAATTCAATATTACTGAGAAGATTTTTAAGTCTAAATTTATGTCACAGAAGCTTCTTGGATGTATCTTTAAATGTAAGAAAGGTGGAGTTAATTGAATTTTTATATAGTGCTCACTTATTAATGACATCAACGCTCTACAATATTTCTACTGAGAGTTGTAATTGGTACCTGATAACCTTTTGCAATGACTTGTTATTTTAACTTTACTTCCAATAACTTGAAAGAAAAACTGTGTAATCCACTTTTAGTCTCTTATTTTTACCACTTTACTCTTGCTCCAGGAAGTCCCTTTCTATTTTCTCTCACTAAATTCCACTTTTCCTTTCTACTTACACCACCCTATAAAGAACTGACTTACACCCCTTTTCTTTGACATTTTGCTTGTATTTTCTTTTTCTCCACTCAAATTTTCCCATCCCCTGCTTCTTCAGAGTAGGGGATATTTTTTGAATCGGGAGGATTTAATCTCTCAGCTGGCAGGAAGGGTGGGGTTGCTTTAAACAAATGCAAAGGGGGCCTTTGAGGCAGGTGGAAGAAAATGCTACCAATGCTTTGGAAGGCAAATTCCTGGGAGTAGCAAAAGCACTGATACATAGTTTCCTCCTGAGAGAGAAACACTGTCTTACTTACAGAAACTGCGATCAGAAGGGTATCAACTATGATGACCTTAGCATACTTGTTTCATTTGGTCTACAGAAGGAATGTGATAATGCTTGTTCTAGCCTAATATCTAACTGGAGGCACACTCTCAACCATACTTCGCCCTCAAATATTTAGCAGAAATTGCTTTTGTTTTGTTTGTTTTTTTTTTTTTTTTTTGTGAGACAGAGCCTCACCCTGGGTAGAGTGCTGTGTCGTCACAGCTCACAGTAACCTCCAACTCTTGGGCTTAAGCGATTCTCTTGCCTCAGCCTCCCAAGTACAGCAGGAATTGCTTTTCAAATGACCTCTGGGAATATCAAAGAAAAATATTTCAGAGCACATTTTGATGAAGAAAAGTAGAGGAAGGGTCTAAACAGGTTGTCACAAACTCAAATATCTTTAGGAGCAAGGAAGAACAGTATACATTTGGCTAAAAGTGAGGTAAGAAGAAGAGGTAAGAGCTTTGGGAAGCATAGAAGGCAAGACCTTCCTGTGGTTATTAAATTTGAAAAACTACACATTATAGTCAAGCCAAAGTAAATGAGCTTGCGAATAAGTGGGTCCTTTTGCAGACCCCTGTCTAAAGTTTCTGAAGAAATGTATGCTCAGGAGAATACGTAGGAGCAGGAGGAAAACAGGAAAATGAGAGGCATCAGTATTTTACTTAAAGCAATGTTAGGGAAAATCCCACTTAATTACCTATGGAATTAAATTTCTAGGCAACACCTCAAGGGGAGAGGTAGTCACATCAAATATCTTGTCAGTTGCTTTCTTGCCTTAGAAATTAGAGTTGGCCCATACGTTCGCCCAAAACTCTTATAATAAATGCCAGCACTTCTTCTGTCGCTTTAAGCCCAAACCAATACCATTTAATCTTTAGCGTCGAATTTCGTTTCCTCAACAACTCATAGCAACCAAGGTATTCTTACTCTGAAGTTAGTGTAACATCATTAAATCGACCTGAACTCAGTGCAATAGGTCTAAAGAGAGAAGTCTGTGAAGTTTCTTATGAATTAACTACCAGCAAGGCTTCTCCTGAACATAACTCCTAGATTTCTCAGATTTGGGGAAGAAGCAAGTATAGGGTCTTTAGTTGATGGAGCTAACTGTAGTAATGTAGAGATAAATATTTTAAATTGATGATTACTGAATCCAAAATAAGGTTTTAATAAATTAGAAACGGAAACACACAAATGTTATCTTTAAGAGATGATAAATACTGTACTTGACACTGAATACTCAATAAATACTCACACTACATAATGTACTCATTTTGGGAGCAGTATTGCTCTGGATGATACGATACTAAAGTTGTTCTTACATATTTTGCAGCGGGTTTAGATGCTTTTCGAAAATTTCTACAATCCGAGTTTAGTGAAGAAAATGTTGAGTTCTGGCTTGCCTGTGAAGACTTCAAGAAAACAGAAAATGCAGAAAAGATTGCTTCTAAAGCCAAGATGATTTACACAGAATTCATTGAAGCAGACGCACCTAAAGAGGTGAGTGAACGACTTCAGAGTAGTGAAGATTCATCCCCAACAGATCCACTCCCAGTTAGAAAACAAGACATTCATCTCAAGGGAAATGAAATCATTGCTGTGCTCAAATAGAAAAGTCAGTAGGTTCAAATAGATCCTGAAAATGGCCCTCTGTCTTTCACTGATTCAGAAAATTTTTTTCATAAAATATTTTTCAACACCTACTCTGGGATAGATAGGACCAATATTTCTGTCTCCATGACACATATTTAGGATCTTGAAAAATAGTGTCTAATATCTCATGTCATCCTGACAAAAATTTTCCATAGAAAATGCTGTTGGATTTCCAGTACAGTTTCTTTTTTTCTTTTCCTTTCTAAACCATGGAATAAGAGAAGGTCAATGGGAGAGAGAATTCCTGATTATTAAAAACAATAATAATCAGGTGGGGGAAAAAACACTTGCTAACCACTAGTACAAATTTTTCATGTTTAATATTTTAGAGGTCTGCCCTATGGCATATAATAATGTCTTACTTTCCAAAAGGGGGTTATCTTTCCTTTATTTCTTTGATGGTGAAAATGAGCCAAAGATATGAAGCATTGTACTCCTGCTTTAAAATCAGGGAACTAGACAGGGCCTAAGGGAAAAGCTGCAGTGATTCTGATAATAGCCTCCAAAAGTGTTTCACTTATGGAACATTTCATTTGTATTTGGTTTAATTTCCAGGACTAAAACCATGATCATTTTCACATACTCTTAATTTTCACTGTAAATTTCAAGCAAATTATATTTTAAAACTGCTTTGGATTCCTTGCTGACTTTATCACATAGTCAATGAGTTTTAATGAATAAGGAGCAAGGAAACAGGAAGCTCCATTAAACTGCTAGTACCAAAAATGAACTACTAGCACCAGTCATTTTTCCTGCGGAGGTGAAACACTGAAACCCTTGTAAGTGACAGTTACCATATGTTCTGATCCAAAACATGCATTCATGGAGTGAGAAGGATAGTTGTACAATCAGGGACAAAGGATAGACTAGATAAACTGCAAACACTTTCAGAAAAGCTGAATATGCACAGTTGAGGTTTTAGATGGTCATTAATTACTACAGCATATATTAGTCTAGTATAACATTGATGGTTACATAAGTCATGGAAGCATGGCTTGGGATTCATAGTAGGGGGAAAAAGGAATTTTAACTCTGGAGATATTTCCACATTTATTTCCAGGTGACCATATATAAATCAGTAAATAATTCTGGAAAATGGAAAATGTAGTATGTAATTTTGTTAAGTTGATTAATATGCCATTCCCTAAAATAGTTTCAAATTAACTCTAAAGATATTCTATTGGTTGTGTTGGTTTATTATATTTTAAAACTGCCAATTTGGGGTTTAAAAGCCAGACTTTTTTTCCTTCTTTATGAATCCAACTAATTAATAGTGGTTGCTTTAAGATAACATTTTCAAACATTGTTTATGAAAATTCTTCTAATAAGGGATATAATTTTTTGATTATAGCTAAATTCAAAGTTATAATATAAATTATCAGTTCTGACAAAATAGCCTTACTTGTTTTTCTAAACTTTCCTTCTAAAATAAATATATATAGTAAAAATTTAACTACATATTGTAGTTACTAGTTTAGGATACCAACTTTTACCGCTATTTATAATTTGTCCACCTAATTTTTACTCTAGATAACAAAATTAAACATATGGTTGATTTGCAAGTAATAAATTATACTATCCTATACAGTGTCTAAAAATGCTATTATCAGAAATGACAAAAGTAATTAAAAACAAGAAGTATATATATTATATTCTGATATATATTTGAAATAATCATTTTCTTTCCTATAAAATCATTAATTGTTCCCAGTTCAAATTATTAAAGGGCATTTGCCTGTTATATTTTATACCACTTATGGTCTTTAAGGTATTTCTCTAAAGTCCATCGGTTAAATATAATACTGCTGTTGGCATGTTTATTAATTAAACTGACGTTTGTCTATCCCCACAGGGAGGTCACAAAGTGAAAGGAGGGACTGGCATATAATATAATAAAACCAGTC
The DNA here is from genome assembly GCA_963574655.1 of Perodicticus potto. NCBI lineage: Eukaryota > Metazoa > Chordata > Mammalia > Primates > Lorisidae > Perodicticus > Perodicticus potto. The sequence goes on along the minus strand of CAUYRH010038051.1, from coordinate 3,045 downwards.
AAATACGTGATAGGTGATATGTTAATAAAACCACCTTCAAAGTTCTTTATTAGCACAGTGGAAAAGAATGATTAAGTCTAGTTGGAAAGTTAAGGGTTTGATTTTGCATGAGAAAAAACTAGGCTGTGAAAAACAAGTCATATTTGCAAATGAAGAGAGAGTATTTCAGACTGAGAGCACATGGATATAGCACTGATGCATAAAGCTGCCCAGCACTTTCCAGAAATTGCAAGCATTTTGATATTGCTAATGTGAGCAGAGGAGTGGGGGCTGAGGTTGAATAAGTAGGCAGCAATGGAAACAAAGAAATGACGGGAAGTAGTCTAGATTTATCTAGTAGGCAGACTTGACAAGACTAGGTGCTATATTTGATATGGATGTTGAAAAATATAATCATTTTCGGGAGGCACCTGTGGCTCAAAGGAGTAGGGCGCCAGTCCCATATGCTGGAGGTGCTGGGTTCAAACCCAGCCCCAACCAAAAACTACAAAAAAAAAAAAAGAAAAAAGAAAAGAAAGAAAGAAAATATAATTATTTTCATAAGTAGAAAACTAATCCAAGAATGAGATTCTTATGAGAATATTCTCTGTTTTTGTACATTCCTTTATATCTATATAACTAACTCTCATAAAGAATCTAAATTATAACCAGTTTCCATTATAGGAAAATCCTAAAATAAAGAACAATGGAGTGATCTATATACATCTATCAAGCACAATTATTCTAAAGTCTCATTTAAATCTCTCTGTATAAAAAAAAAAACAAAACATAAAAACAGGCATCTAGAGGCATTTCCTGCTATTACTGTCCTGCCAATTTGTATTGTCTATTTTATATTCACCTTTCTTTTACATTTTTATATGCCACTTTCTCAACGTTGGTATTATTTTGAGTCACTACTGCTAGCCAACAGTGCCCCCCAACTAAAGAATCATCTTTGGATTAGAATAAGTTTGCTTATTTATTCATTTTCTAAGTTTGGGGTTATTAATCAATACTTTAATATATACTATCTACTAAGCATTATATTCTTGCAGATAAGACAAAAAAAAAAGAGCTGAACAGCTAAAGCTGGCTATCCTGGTAGGAAAACTCCAGTTACAAAAATAACTATAATAAACTTTTGACGAGTATCATGGTAAGGAAGTAAAAACTGATGAAGTAGCATGCAACAGAAAAATCCTGGAGTAGCGGATCTGGGTTGTATCTCATAAGAAGTAATTAAGAAGCTTTGACCAGAAATTTGAGCACAGAGAGAAGAGGGAAGGATGGGAGAGGAAGTGGACGAAGAGCCCAGGAAAGGCCTGGCCAGGGCCTAGAAGACCAGCTCAGCAGTGAACGCAGCCTGCTACTGTGTCTTAGAGCCCAGAACTTTCATTTCTACATTTTTATTTATTCCATCTTAAAGAGATCTCTTTTTTAAAACAATGAAAGAGAGAGAACATAGAAAGAGGGAGAGAGGAAAGAGAAAGAGGGAAGAAAAAGCCAGCTAAAGGAACTGTGGTCATACCTACTCAGAGATTTTCCATGCCCTATCTCATTTGACCATCAAGCTTACCATCTTAGGGAGGTATTGCAATCATTCACATTTTCCAGATGGAAAATGAACCGAGCTTCATAGATAAAATGGTGAGCCCTGTAGTCACTGAAATCTATGGGGAGGGAGGTCTTCAGCCTATGCATTTAGGTTTCAGATTTCTTTCTCTAGACCTACTACTTATTTTAAGTGTTTATGGTATAGTCTGGGAAACTTGATGTTTATGCTAAAGGCAGAAGCATAAAATTATCTACACAGACACCATCTATCTTTCTATCAAAAGCTTTATTTTTCCTCTTATATTCTTTCTAATTCTTTTTAAACAATGAAGCCCAGATTCAAATATGGCATTAGGAAAATAAAAGCATTAGGAGTATTTCTTCTAATAATCTGCAATATCATTCTGTCCTTCAAAAAATAATTTCTGCATTTCAACTCAAAGACAACAAGCTTAGGTATTCCTTCAACTTTCTTACGACCCTTTATGACCCTTTGGATTAGCTTGTCAGTTGGTGAAGGAAACCAGTCTGACTTCCTTTCAGCATCTCCAGCTACAGTGTCTGTACATCTATTATTAGGAAACTGCACATGTTACGATTTTATAGGTGTAATCTTTATAATCAGCACAAAAATTAGAGAGGCATCTTGTTTCTATTTAATTCTGTCTTTGCTTTGACTACTTGTCTAATTAATGAAGTTGGTTTTAAATTCTATTTCTTTCATTTGTTTTGCCCAGTTTAAGCTGTTAACATTACCTCCCAAACTGTACCATCTATATCTGGAGGTAATGACAACAAAAGAATTTAGTCTTGTTCAGGGACGGAGTCCTTCTAATCGTAACAAACACCTTTTCTCAACTTTAACAGCCACCTTTGTAGATACATTTCAGGATATTCATTCCCCTGCAATGATGCCAAAAACGAAGTAACACTTGAAGTGTTGGTGGTGATTAAATAGAATTATGTAACCAAAAACATGATTATAGATGGCTTTAATTTGAATAGTAATTTTTAAGCTCTGTTGTGAATGAGGTCTAAAATGCTGCCTGCTCCATTTTTTGTGTAAAGCTTTTTACTTATGCATGCACACACCCTTTGCATAATGAGAGTCTCTGGCTACACTATACATTCTAAATGAGGAAAGGCTATCTAATTTGAATGTGAGAGCACAGTTGAAAACTTTTCATTCAAATTATGTAAAAATGTATAAAGCACAGTTTAAGGTCACAAGACAGCCAACAGGTACACTTTAAAAAGTATTCTTCATGCTAAAATAAATGGTTAAAAGCCAAAAGAATTTACAACTACTAGTATAGAAAAAAAAACAAAAACGGAATTTGGCTTGTGTAACTTTCAGTTAACAAAATCAAATGAGTATTATAATATCCTGGATCTTTATAATAAAACAGTTTTGAAACAACTACTAAAAACATCATTCAGAAAATAGTCATTTTAATGCTATAGATGGTTGTCAATTTCAGTTGTGTCAAGGCCTTTGCAAAATTGACA
>CAUYRH010038046.1:0-13383 GCA_963574655.1 Perodicticus potto | reverse complement strand
TGGATAGAGTGCCGTGGCATCACAGCTCACAGCAACCTCCAATTCCTGGGCTCAAGCGAGTCTCCTTCCTCTGCCTCCCAAGTAGCTGGGACCACAGGTGCCTGCCACAACGCCCGGCCATCTTTTGGTTACAGCCACCACTGTTGTTTGGTGGGCCCGGGCTGGATTCGAACCCACCAGCTCAGGTGTATGTGGCTGGCGCCCCAGCCGGTTGAGCCACAGGCGCCAAGCCAAGAATCCTCTGGTTCAAAATGCACAATGAATTCCCAAAACATGTCAAATCTCAAGATAAAAAGAAAATATATATCATTTTCTTGGTCATAAATAAGTTACTTATGGATACATTTACAGGATCTTTATAAAAATATTATGTAACCATATTGAAAGACATTAAAGAAAATATAAAGTGAAGAAATACATCAGATTTTATTAAAAAGTGACAGATATGGGCTCGGCGCCCATAGCTTAGTGAGTAGGGTGCCGGCCCCATACACCAAAGCTGGCAGGTTCAAGCCCAGCAATTGCAACCAAAAAATAGCCAGGTATTATGGAGGGCGCCTGTAGTCCCAGTTACTTGAGAGGCTAAAGTAAGAGAATAGCTTGAGCCCACGAGTTTGAGTTTTGATGCTACAGCACTCTACCGAGGGCAACATAATGAGATTCTGTCTCCAAAAAGAAAAAAGTGACAGATGTGATGTGTATAAAAATAACAAAATCTTCCCAAATTGATCTATACAGTTAATATTCTTCTAGCTAAAATCCCAAGAAGGTACTCTGTGTGTGTGTGTCTCTTTGTGTGTGAAAATTGACGGTAGATCTTGACATGTACATGGAAGCAAAGAGCTGAGGATCCCACACAAATGTTTTTTTTGTTTGTTTGTTTGAGACAGAGCCTCAAGCTATCACCCTGGATAGAGTGGTCTGGCATCACAGCTCACAGCAACCTCCAATTCCTGGGCTTAAGCGAGTCTCCTGCCTCTGTCTCCCAAGTAGCTGGGATTACAGGCGCCCACCACAATGCCCAACCATTTTTTGGTTGCAGCCGTCATTGTTGTTTGGCGGGCCCGGGCTGGATTCGAACCCGCCAGCTCAGGTGTACGTGGCTGGCGCCTTAGCCCGTTGAGCCACAGGCGCCGAGCCACAAATGTTAAGAAGAACACGATGCTGGGCTTGCCCTGCCGTGTACGAAAGCTTGAGAGGCATAGTGATTAAGATAGGGATTAAGAGGCTTGTACTTAATAAAACTCCAAACCCACACACAAAGGAAATTTGATCTATGAAAGATTAGTGGGGAAAGGAATAATTATTTGATAATTGTTTCTGGGACTATAGGCTATTTATATTTTTAAAAGAAGAAATTGGATCCTACCTCAAATATACCTTACCCCCAAATCAGTTCAAGGTTACTTGCATCCTTGAATGTTCTGGATATAATTGCATTTTTTTTTTTTAAAGAAATGCACTAGAAAATCTTTTTGACCATGGAGAAATAAGAACAATAGCAGTCATGTATACATGTGTATGGATTATTTATATATGTGTCAAGTACTTTCTCAACATTTTATACACACCATAAAAAATTACGGGTACATAATAGTATATATTTATAGGGTACATGTGATGTATGTGAATTAATCTAGGGTGATTGGGTTATCTGTCACCTGAGGCATTTACCATTTTTTTGTGTTAGGAATATTCTAATTCTACTCTTAAGTTATTTTAAAATATACCCTAACTTACTGTTGATTATAGTGACTTTCTTATGCAATCAAATATTGTGCATTCTATCTATCTAACTTTGTTTTGGACCCATTCGCCATCCCTACTTTATCCTTCCTCCCTGCTCCTGTTCCCAGCTTCTGGTAACCAGCCTTCTGCTCTCTGTCTCCATGGGATGAGTTGTTTTTAATATTGAGCTTGTGCATATGAGTGAGATCATGAGAGATCTGTCTTTCTGTGCTTGGCTTTTTTCACTTAACATAATGTTCTGTAGTTCCATCCATGTTGTTGCAAATGGCAGGATTCTGTCCTTTTTATGGCTATATAATATTCCATTGTATACACATTATTTTAATTTTCCCAATGACTGTATGAAGTAAATGCTAATATTATTCTCATTTCACAGATGAGGGAACTCAAGCAGAGGGCAGAGTTGCCCAAGATGAAACAACTAGTAGGTGTCTGGTGCTGGAGTGTGTGGTCCTAAACAAAATCCAAACAAAGGCTCAGTGCCTGTGGCTCAAGCAGCTAAGGCGCCAGCCACATACACCTGAGCCTGGAGGATTTGAATCCAGTCCAGGCCCGCCAGAGAACAATGACGTCTGCAACCAAAAAATAGCCAGGCATTGTGGTAGGCGCATGTAATCCCAGCTACTTGGGAGGTGGAGGCAGGAGAATTGCTTGAGCCCAGGAGTTCGAGGTTGCTGTGAGCTGTGATGCCACAGCACTCTACCAAGGGTAACAGCTTGAAGCTCTGTCTCAAAAAAAAATCACAAATTTCCTAAAGGAAAACATGGATAAGTAGGACCTCATTGAGAAGACAAGTCACTACCTGAGGGAACAGTTTATTACACTTTTAATCCCCACCTACCAAAATAAACAGAAGATAAGAATAAACACTTTATGGAGGAAAAATTTACAAATGATTAATAAACATAAAAGGATGTTTTACCTCAGTAATAGGGGAGATACAGATTAAGACCACAGTAAAATCATTTTACATTAGGTCATCAGAAATTAACAAGTTATAACAAGTTTTAGCAAATACGTGCGCAGCTTCTGGGAATACAAACTGGTAATATCAATAATTTGATATTATCTAATAAAGGCATACATACCCTGTAAGCCAACAGTTCTCTTCCTAGGTATATACCCTACATGAAGGTCAGCAAACTATGGCTCCCAGGTCTATTTTTGTAAATTTTTTTATTAGAACACAACTTTTTTCAATTACTGTTGTAATTGAATAGTGGTAAAAGGACAAACAGCCCATAAAGCACTCTTTATTCTTGTAGATCTTCTTTTTCTAGAAGTTAATAATTGCCTTTTTTGTTTTGCATTGCATTTTGTTACTTACCAGGTTTTCATTGAACCTATTGCTAAATTTTGTCAAGAGTTCCAACCAATAGGCATAGTGGTTCCAATTCTTTTCACCTGATGAAGACCTCCCTTCTTGAGCTTTCCATTCTTACTCCTTTGCTGCCATTTTAGCAATGTTTCCATAGGGAGAGGAGATATGATATGTGGTTAGTCCACAGTTCTAACTCAGAGACTTGACATTGGTTACAAATACTTCTTGTTTTGAAATTTATATATAGGTCATTATTCCATCTAGATTCTGAAACTTATTTTTACATCTAAAATAAAGTAAAAATCTGGCTATTTTTCTCCAATGAATCTGTCCCTACTCTTATTTTTAAATAGTTTATTCTTTTGCTACTTCTTTAAAATGCTGCCTTTTGTAAATACATCTGTGCATGATGTTTACTCTTTCCACTTCCATGCGTTTGCTTGCTTGTTTCTGTGTGAAATCTCCACTGTTTAAATTAGCATCATTATAGTTTGCTTTGATATCTTTTAAGGCAAGTCTACCTGCATTCTTTTCTCTTCACGTTTTTCCATTTTTTCTTAACTTTCTTTTTTCCTAAATGAAGTCAGAATCAAATATAAGCCATCTCCCTTTAAAAATGAAAAATTTTAAAAAGGCTCTGTTAGTATTTTTTTTAACTAGAATTTCATTGAATCTGTGCTTATTGGAAGAAATTTTAATACATTTACAACATTACACTCCCATCCAGAAACATTATGTGTATTGAGATGAAATCATGTCTCATGTCCTTCAAGAAGACTTTACTGTTCTCACATAAATCCTATGTTTGGTTACCATAATTTCTTATCTGCTTTTTCCTCAATTCTGTCTATTTACTTACTGTTTTTGGAAATTTCTCATAATTTTCCCCCTGCTAGTGGTTTCCCTTCCTATTTCATTGCTGTTATAGATATATTCTTTTCTTTACTTTACTTTTTTCTTTGTATCTTTTATTTAATTACAGTGAAAGTGAGGGAGAGAGATGAACGTGTGTGCCCATTTTCACATCAAGAACCTAAACGATATGCATAACTTATAAAATGTTTTTTTAAATAATTTCCTTAGTTTTCATCCAGAAATATTATTAAAGAGTGCCTAAGAAAAATAAGATTAAGATAATAAGATATATGCCTATTAATTTTTTAATTTAAATTATAGCTTGAAAGTGAAAAATGTGAATTAAAGTCTAAAATGTTAATAATGAAAGAAACAATAGACTCATTAGAGAACAAATCAAAACTTCAAGCTAAAAAACTTAGCTTTGCGACGGGTGACTCATCTCATCACAAAACAGAGATGAACTCACTTAGGTAAGTTTATTGAATGTTATGTTATTTTATTTCTGGAAACATGTTTGAGGTTATGTAAAGTTTATGTGACATTTTGGACTCGGCAACATCTCCAAAGTTGACCTTGCAGAAGAATCATCTGGGAGCTTTTTGAAAAGTAAAGAGTATAGAGGGTTATTTCTAGAGGTTCTAATTCACTGAATAAATCTGGATAGGAATTGGGTATGTATATTTTTCAAAACTTTCATATATTAATATGATTGTAGGTAAGCTTCTGAATCTACTTCCTTTTTTTTTTTTTTTTTTTTTCTTTTTGAGACAGAGCCTCAAGCTGTCACCCTGGATAGAGTGCCGTGGCATCACAGCTCACAGCAACCTTCAATTCCTGGGCTCAAGCAAGTCTCCTGCCTCCACTTCCCAAGTAGCTGGGACTACAGGCACCGGCCACAACGCCCAGCCATTTTTTGGTTGCAGCCGTCGTTGTTTGGTGGGCCAGGCTGGATTCGAACCCGCCAGCTCAGGTGTACGTGGCTGGCACCTTGGCCCGTTGAGCCACAGGCGCCGAGCCAGAATCTACTTCCTTTTAAAATCCCCCTTAACAGTTACTTTAGATCATTTGTATTCCATAGTGGAGGATAACTGAAATTACAGAATTTTTTTCTTGCCTCTTTTTAAGACATGTAAAGTCTGGTTATTTATCTCTGTTTTTTTTTTTTTTTGCATTTTCTGACCGGGACTGGGTTTGAACCCACCACCTCCGGCATATGGGGCCAGCGCCCAACTCCTTTGAGCCATAGGCACTGTCCTATTTATCTCCTATTTTTAACTCTTTCAGACTTAAAAGAAGTTAAGAAATTAACTTCTTAAAAGAAATTTTTAACCAAGCAGAGGGACATGTGTAATGTGCCTTTTAGGAAGAAACTCTGATGAAACTATTAGTACACCTGAGCTGGCAGGTTCGAATCCAGCCCCAGCCTGCCAAACAACAGTGACGGCTGCAAATAAAAAATGGCCGGGCGTTGTGGCGGGCCCCTGTAGTTCCAGCTACTTGGGAGGCGGAGGCAGGAGACTCACTTGAGCCCAGGAATTGGAGGTTGCTGTGAGCTGTGATGCCACAGCACTGTATCCAGGGTGACAGCTTGAGGCTTAATCTCAAAAAAAAAAAAAAGGACTTTCTAAGTATTAGACACTGATGACAAACAGTGGAGCCCAAGGGTCTGGACTGAAACAGTGGCGAGAACTTGGAGAACTGAGGCCAGATTTAAGAAACATTTCTTTTTTTTTTTTTTTTTTTTTTTTTTTGAGACAGAGCCTCAAGCTGTCACCCTGGATAGAGTGCTATGGCATCACAGCTCACAGCAACCTCCAATTCTTGGGCTCAGGCCAGTCTCCTGCCTCCGCCTCCCAAGTAGCTGGGACTACAGGCGCCCGCCACAACGCCCAGCCATTTTTTGGTTGCAGCCACGATTGTTTGGCGGGCCCGGGCTAGATTCGAACCCGCCACCTCAGGTGTACGTGGCTGGCGCCTTAGCCCGCTGAGCCACAGGCGCCGAGCCTTAAGAAACATTTCTTATATAAAATCAAGGGCTGAGATAACTTATATGGGAATGAGAGGGAAAATAAAGCAGAATGTTTATCTTAGGATACTTGATTGTTGGTTAATCTTTAATCAATTTAGAACAGAAGACTCAAGGAAACCAAAAGTGAACACAAAGTTAGATTTTCTTCTGGACTGAGAAGCTACACTAAGTTTTTAAAAAATGCTGAAGGTTAGAAAAAGGGGACCATGCCGAAGAGTCAGAAGAAATATCTCCAAATTACATTTGCACAGGAATATTTTCAGATGTCAACTATATATTACATCTGTAAAACTAAATTAGTTACGAAGTAGTAACAACGTGAGATCAGAAAGGATTATAGTAATGATGACTTCTAAAAAATGACAAACCTGAAGCGTTAGTCAACTATGCATTGAGTATTGCAGAAAACTAAGTTGGTGAAAAAGAAACTCAAGAAATACACCCAGAACCAAATGACCCCCCCAAAATTTAAGTTAATAAAAAAGGTCTAATATAGAAAAAGTAAGAATCACAAAATTATATATAATAAAAATAAACAGCCAAAGTAGGAATCAAAGGAATAATTAGGAAAAGAAAGGCCTGAGACTGTAGTTCATAAGAGCTCTCTGATCATCAAATGACTTAATGAAGTAAGACCAAGAACAAGGTGTGTGTGGTGGATTAAAGAATATTGTATTAGAGACTTGTCTAGAACTCTGGTTTTGCTGTTATGCTGCTCAGATCACAATCTTTTTTTTTTTGTAATAATTTTATTAAATCATAATTGTGTACATTGGTGCAATCATAGGGCAGAATGTGCTTCATATACAATCAGAAACATTTTGATCGTACTGTGAGAGATAGCCCTCATAGCATTTTCTTAATCACTGTATAAAGACATTGACACTCTACATGTAATTGTAGATTGTCTTCTATCCAGAATAATGTCCTTTGAGATTTCCTCTTTTTCCGGTTATCTTTTATGCAACAGACCTCTGAGTTACAGGTTCTATTGTACCTGTCTGCACTCAATGCAGAGTCATAATAAAACTGCAATCCCTTAAATGCATGGCATCTTGAAACCAGTAATTACTAAATTCAGAGTGCTGATTTAAAAAGTTCATTTTCCATATACCTTTCCCACATCCAAATGAGCACTTCTGCCTGAACTGAACTGGCAAGAGCTGATCATGCAGTTACGTAACCCTCCATTTGCCTACATACGTCCCCATTGGCACTTACTGCCAGGATAAGCAGAATTTAGACCAGGAATTTGCAGAGTCAGTACTAAAAATCAGCGAGTAAGCAGCAGGTTCAGTTCCTGGTAAAAACGCAGATCACAGGGGTGGGCAGGGGCAGCCAGAGGTCAAGGAAACCGAGAGCCAAGTGGGGCAGATGCCAAAGCCACAGTCAAGAACCAGAGCCAAGAAGCCACTCGGAGCCCAGGAAGTGTCAGCAGTGACACAAGACAGGAAGCCATCTCCAGAGGAATGGCATTCTCCAGGATGTTCCAGGAGATTTTTGCAAGTTAACATGCCCGAGCCAACTCCAGTTCTATAACATTGTTAAGGAGCGACCCTGACAATAAAAGCTCAAGTTGACAGTATATCTTTGTGGTGTTGTTCTGGACAGTTACAATGGTCATTTTCTCTCTGTCAGTGAATACAGTCAAATAGATCATTTTATATCTTCCTTGCTTTTTTCTTCAAACAGCTAATTTCAAATTCAACTGGATCATACTATATTTATCTTTGGACATCTCTCCTGCACCTACTGGTGTGTTGCACAGATTAGATACTTGATAACATAATTGTAGATTAAATTCGCTTTCACTTCTAAGTTTAGAGAGGTCATTTGTGTAGAAGCAACTCAACTATACTAGAAATTGACAATTTGGTATCCAGAATTTTTGCACTAGTTATCTTGGGAATTACTTATGTTGTATGAGCCTCAGTTGCCACCTCTGCAAAATGTGGCTAACTAACACTTTCCATCTGAATATTAGAAAATTAGACTAAAACATTACCTTATAGTCAAAAATGAAACAGACGTTTTTTGAATTATAGGAGAGATCTATACTAGTTTTTTGGAGGAATTATATTCTAGTCCCGAATATTCCAGTAAGAAGCTGTGTACTATGGAAAATCATAGAACGCATTTACATGTTAGGATATAATTCTATTTTCACAGATTGAGAAATGAAAACTTTACTATAAGTAGGCTCATCAACCCCAATCACTTCAATGAAATGCCTAAGATATTTCCTACCTCACTGTGGACCACCAGATCTTGGACAATTTTACCTTAACTCTATAATTTACTTCAAAGGTGGTAAAGTACATTGAGGATGTATGAGAGGATAAAATACCCTAGAAAGAGATTTCTGGAAGATGAACACATGTAGAACATTTAAATTAACTGTTAAATGAACTAAAGTTCAAGTTCCAATTTCATGACGGCATGTTGATCTAGACATACATGTATTTCTTTTTTTTCTAGATACTATTTCATTTGCCAACAAAAGATATTTTTCTTTACATGTAAAAATATGAAATGAAAGATATTGTACAAAGACATGTACTATCAACGGATGAGAAGTTGAAGGATTTCTTGTTGATTACAATTGACTATCACTAATTACTGAACTCAAGCAAAAGAGAGCTTCCTTAAGCATTAGAAGTAATATTTTTTTAAACAAAAAACTCAAAACTCAAGATGGAAAGAAAATTTGCAAGGGAGACCATGGGGGAGATTGCGCCGTAACTTTAGGAGCTGCCCCACTCCTAGATGAATAATGCAACTAATGGCAGTGTTTACTCCATGCTTAGATTAGCCCGATCTCTAGAAAAGTGGGGCTTTTGCGAAAGCAGACTTTGATTATTGGTAGGAGAAAAAGAAGAGACAGATACTGCTTCCACCAACTATCACCCCAACAAACATATATGATAAAATGACTGCACAGCAATGAAATCTCTCCCTGTAATCTGACTGGTGGTAACTAAAGTTCAGGCCAAAACCAAACGCTCCTAACAATCTACCATTAGAGGATTAAAACTGGTTGGTTTAGAAAAAAGACACTGGGACAAAGGTAAAGAACTTTGATGACCCCACTACATCTGGGAGAAGATTGACTTTTTAAACCATTAGTGCCTAGTTTCGCCCTACTTAAGAACATAGAAACAAACAAAAAACAAAGTATCAATATGGCCAAAATATATACCTGTAGCTGTAGAGGACTAGACACCACGCTTGCAAAGGACAGTTACTGATTCTTATCACATTAAAGGAAATGCTGAGTACAGGACAGTCTCCTGGCAAGCCTGGAGTTTCTTGACTTGGGGCCAACCCCCCAAGTAACTCAGTGTTTTGGAATGAGATAAGGTCGGTCACTCACTAGTAAGCGTATGTTAAACGTTGATGCTTAGTAGTTCTTCATGAGAGTTGTGGGGAAAGAACACGTGAGGAGAGCACGTGGTAATCCTTAGGCATGTAGCCCTCACATGTAATTACCTTAACTCTCCACACCTGTTGTGTATAACTTTAATAAATAGCTGTTGCGGAAGGGGCTCGGGGCTACCCTGCAACTAAGGTTAGCCCACTTCCCACAAGTTTGTACTTCTAATCTGTGTCATGACTGGTTCCTTCCTGCGGCGACCAAGACCAGGCCATAGGGGTCACGACATGTAGCAACACCACCTGATTCTGTAGCTGAGAGATGAGGGTCAGCACACAGACACGCCCAGACTCCAGGCTCAGCACCTCTCAGAGGAAGTCCACACCAGCGGAAATAGTTGGATTCTATCCCATCCAGTCTACAAACAGGCACTGCTGTCAGATAATGTGACACTGGAAGTCACTCAATTTCCTGAAAAGAAACTCAAACAAATACATTAAGTGCCATTTCTCAATATTAATACAAGTACAAAGAGTTAGTAGTCTCAGTGGAAATTGAGAATATATTTCATCCAGAAATCAAGAGCAAGATACTAAGACAAGGCCTGGCATGGTGGCTTATGCCTGTGAGGCTGAGGCAGGATAGTTTGAACTCAGGAGTTCAAGACCAACCTGATCAAGAGCAAGAGCCCATCCTTACAAAAAAAAAAAAAACAAAAACAAAAAAAGGAAGTTAAAAAAATAGAAAAATTAGCTGGGTATTGTGGCAAGAAGATTGCTTGAACCTAAGAGTTTGAGGTTGCTGTGAGATAAGCTAACATCACAGCATTCAACATTCTAACCTGGGGCAACAGAGTGAGATTACACCTTAAAAAAAAAAATAACAAATAAACAAATAACAAGACACTATGAAAAATGAATCAAAAGAGAATCAGAAGAATTTATATTATATATAAATTATATATATATTATATATTTATAAGTGTTGAAATTTTAAGACACTCAGTCTGAGAAGAGAAATACGTAATAAACTCAGACTTTTCTCCCCTTCTCCTTTAATAGATATGAGGGGAGGGGAAGGGGGAGGCTGAAAGGAGGGAGGGTATTTGGGGGGATCCAACCTTATGTGCATAATGCAATGACACATTTCTATATTATTGAGAATATAATATAAATGTTTTTGCCACATAAAATATGTAGCAAGGAGATGATTATATTAATCAATTAGATGTAAGCATTCCACATTGTATATCAAATCAGCACATTGTACCTCATTAATGCATTCATGTACACAGTTATGTATGATTTAACGAAGAATTAAAAAAAATCCATCCTCATGTTTTCTGTACTTAAATTTCTCCCAGAGAAAGTTACATGACAGCAACAATAAACTTAAAATAGAAATTAATATTTTAAATAAAAATAATTAATAAAAGTGAGCTGCTTTTTCAAAATACTAATAAAGCAAAAACTTACTTATAAGTATCCCTAAGAATATAGAAGAGAGAGGAAAATAATTACCTATAAAGACAAAGATGAAAAGGTTAAAATCTAAAGATTAAAGTGTCATACAGAAATAAAGTATAATATTATACCAATAAATTTGTAAATGCAAATATATTAGTGGAAAATATAAATGATTGACCTCATCTCACAAAATATTTATAAAGCTTGAATAGATCAATTACAAAGGCACCAGATTCATGAAACTTGATAGGTAATCCTTCCAACAAGTTTTTTATTTTTCTCCAGAGCCTAGCAAAATATGAGACCTTTCAAATATTCTTTAAAAAGCTGCTATAATTCTAATATCTGATGAACAAAGATAGAATAGAAATTATGATGTATCAATATCACTTATACATATACATGATTTATTAATATCCCAAAGATAAGTATTAGTTTATGAATCCAACAGAAGTAAAGGAAGATTATACAAAATAAAAGTAGTATTGATTTGCTCCCTAAATTAAAAATAGTTCAATATTGAGAAACTATAGTGATGTATTTCTTTGCATTACTTGCTAATGGAGAAAAATTATAATTGGTAAAGTAAGGCATTTAATAAAATTAATTATTTGTTACTAATCAATACCTATAAATTTCACTTCTGTAAGCTGTTGGCAGGGCAATTTGTTAAAAAAATAAGTTATATTAATATAAGTTATAAGTATGAAATGAAAAAATAAATATCATATAAAAATTATCTGACTGGGAGGCCTAAAAGTATTAATTGAAAATATTTAGAATAAAAATATTTTGCAGATTTCTCATCTTTTAAAATATATAAAATTAATAGCACAACATTTGAACAAAAAAGAGTAAATTATATCACATTAAAGGTATTTATCAAATTCTACATAATATGTAAAGTTAGATCTCACATGAAATAAACAGTTTCAAGATAAAGAGTAAAAAAAAGGCATACATTTAAAAACACAAAACATTCTCAGATGAAGACAGATGAATGGCTAACAAACATTTGAAAAAATGCTTATCATCCCTGATTGTCAGAAAAATGGAAATCAAAACCACCATGAGATGATCACCTTACCCCACTGGGAATAGCCCACATCACAAAGTCTCAAAGCTGCAGATGCTGGCATGGATGTAGAGAGAAGGGAACACTCTTACACTGCTGGTTGGACTGCAAACAAATATAATCTTTTTGGAAGGAAATATGGAGATCCTCAAAGAACTCAAATTAGACCTCCCATTTGATCCTGCAATCCTACGGCTAGACATCTGTCCAGAAGAAAAAGAAATCCATTTATCATAAGGATGTTTGCCCTAGACTGTTTATGGCAGCTCAGTTTACAATCTCCAAAACATAGAAACAGCCTAAATGTCCAGGAATGGATTAACAAGCTGTGGTATATGTATAACATGGAATACTATTCAGCCATTAAAAAAGATGGACATTGTATTAGCCTGGATGGAGATGGAACATATTCTTCTTAGGAAAGCATCACAAGACTGGAGAAGCAAGAATCTAATGCACTTAATTCTAATAGGAAGCTTGACATGATCTAATACAGGTGTGAGGTAGGAGAATGAGGGGGGAGTGGAGAGAGGGAGGAGGGAAGGGGATGGGGGTTTCGATGTATGGCACACCTCTTGGGGGTGGGACACAATTAGAAGAGGGACTTTACCTAACAACCACAATCAGTGTAATCTAATTCTTTGTACCCTAAATGAATCCCAAACAATAAAAAAATAAAAAATAAAAACACAAAACAAAATGAATAATTGGAAATACAGATCTTGTACAATGGAAAGAGAAAATATTGTAAAGCAACCATTAGCCAAAATATTACAATAAATGCAGTATGGATTCAATCAGAATTGCTGCTGCATTTTTTGAAAGGATTTTTATCTAACTTTTTCTAGACACAGCACCCAACAGTAAATCATTGGTATTAGCAATAAAATGCTGTTAAAAATAGACATGTAAAAAACTACATCAAATCATGTCATCTCCCTCTGAAAATACTCCTGTGGCTGCTTTTTGCTTAAACCCAAATTCTTTACCATAGTAAACAAGACAATTAATCCCTGACCCCAGCTTATTTCAGTGTTCCTCCCACACACAGTACTGCAATCACCTCCTTTCCTGGGGTTGGCAGAATAATCATGGGCCTCCAGAAGTGCTCATGTTCTCATCCTTGGAACCTATAAGTATTATGTATGTTAAGTTACATAACAAAGGGGAATTAAGTTTCCCTCAAGGTACTAAGACTGCTAATCAGTTGACCTCTTGAAAGAGTACACTATATAAATCAGTCTTGTGACATTCCACCTTATTTCTGTTATGGAACTCACAATTTGTAACTACATTTTCTCTTTGTTTATTATGCTCTATCTTCTCTAGTTTCAAACAAGCAAGAGCATTCTCTTTTTTGTTCCATGTTACTTTCCCGTGTCCTCACATAGTGTCTGACACATACAAAGGATTAAGTAAATTAATAAATATACCATGAGTCTAGTATCATATACCAAAACCAGACAATGACACAAAAAGAAAAGAAAACTACTGAGCAATAAGCTGATGAAC
>CAUYRH010038030.1:0-17722 GCA_963574655.1 Perodicticus potto | reverse complement strand
ATGATCTTTTGGTTAGTGCTTGGTATAATTATGAACAGGTTTTAAACAGGTTCTTGTTTGGGAAAGATAGTGCTTATTTTTCATCTATCTTTCCTTCTCCCCTAGGCCATGTTTTATTAAGTATGATGCTGTATTGTTTCAGATTTCATCTTATTTTATGATTGAAAAGTGGCTCCCCAAGCTTGAGATTTTAGTTCATCATCATAAACTGTTTGGTATTTTAATGACGCAGGTAATTTCTTCCACACTCCAGGGTATTTTGCCTGTAGAGACAGCAAGGGGGATTGACTTCAGGGATGCCCTCTGAAGTAGACAAGTGCGTGGTCAGAATGCTTAATCCGGGGAAGGGGTTGTGCAAACTTTGGCAAGCCATCAGACTCAGCAGCCCTCGATTTGATGAGGTGCTGATGTTGTCTTATTGTTGTCTTAGTTGCCTTGCAGTGCTGGCTTTTGTGTTTCTCAAAGTCAGAGAACAGTTTGAAACATAAGAGGACCTTCTGTTTGCCTTACACAGACTGCTACTTTTTGTCATTTGATGCTGCGTGTGGTTGAATTGGTGGTCGCTGGTGGCACGGAGCCACTCCGCTCCGGCAGCCTGCAGTCTTGTTTTCAAAGCACGGCCGGTGTGAATCCGGGACTGTTTGTTCAGGCTCCCTGTGCTGTGTACTCTGAGGCTCAGACGTTCTGCACATGAGTTGCAGGGATTTTAAATTTGTGTCCATGCTCAGTGATTTTCAGATCTCAGACGCAGCAGTGATTGAAACTGAAACCTGCAGTGGACTCTTAGAATGCATCTTTTCTATCAAAGCATCACTTTTACCATCGAAGGAGAACTGTCTAAGGCAGAAATGTCTTAGTACTGTTGGATCCCAAATGGTCCTTACTAAATCTTTAAAAACTTTTACAGAAGTTTAACTCATGTGCCATAGTTTGAGTTTTCTGTGGTATTTCAATAACGTGCGTGAATCTTGTTTGAGTTTAATGTATTCACAGAGGAAGAAGATACAGGCTTGGTGAGTGTCACCTGCAGTGTTACATCAGCCATGTGGATGACAAGCCTGTGTGTAATGAAGACAGTTAGTTATAAGCTGAGACCTCAAAGGCAGATTTTGGAAGATTATATACCATCTCTACAAATAATAAAGTTTTGCCACATTCTACTTTTTTCTTGATTTCTAGTCTCATTAATAATGAATTTCACAGACATAAAATCCAAGCAAGTAAATCATTGTGGGTGTTGGTGTGAAGAATATTACTTTCTGGTACTAGAGATAATGCAGAGAGAAAGGAAAATGGTTAACCTTTATTCTGGAGGAGGAAAAATGTGGATGTGTAAATCCGCAAACAATTAGTAGTGTGCCCCAAATTTGGAAGTAGTTAATGTCCAAAAAAAAAAAATCGAAGAGTTTAGTCCATTTTTTCCCCTGTGGATGAAATCTGGCTAATAATGAGTTTAGTGTTTGGTTAGGGGAAATTACTGCGTGGTCTAAAGAGAGTCAGTAAGTGACTTGTTAATTTACCTCTGTGGCATAATTTGTCTACAGTGGCCCCACACATATATTATTTTCTTCTTTATCTTCTTTCTCTTTTGAGTAGAAGTAAAAGTGGAATGGCTGCTTCATGCAAAGTTCAGACATTGAAAGGGGGTGAGGGTTGTCCTAAGCATGACAGTATTAGCACACCTGGGGCAGGATCAGCTCTGAGAACTGAGGGGTGGTGGGCCGTGGCGTTGCCTGGTTGACTGGCACGAGGGAGAAGGTCACACCATGTGTTGCTTCTCAGCGGCCCACCTGGTGCCCTTTACCTCCCTTAGGAGATCATCTGTAATGGGCTCACTGGCCAGTTCCTCTAACTTTGGATACCTCAAGAGTCAGTTTAGCTCAGTATTTTTCCTTTTATCATCTCTCAGTTTCTAAAATGATGAACGAAAATTCTCTTTTCTGTCTTTTCCAACATCCTTCAGAGGAAAAGTAGATGAAATTTGTTAAACAGAGGCTGATGGGGAAGCAAACATCTATTAATTGATGTCCAGTTTCCTGATATGCCAACTTTGCCCAGGATTGTACTTGATTAAGCAATAATGTACAAACAGAAAACTGTAGCCCACTCAGGTTTTGATAGGAACTGTCAGTTGGCCAGAGTAGGGACTAACACATGAGCCTCATGTACTGCTGAACGATTTCCTGTGTGTGTTATCACTTTGAGAGTGTGAGTTTTTCTAGACTGTGCTTCTATGGAACTTTTTTTTTTTTTAATTGATTTGGCTGCCAGCATTTTTGCTTCTGCATGTAACTTTTGACTTTTTTTATTTTTTACATATACATGTGTTGATTAGGTTTCCACTTTTTGCCTTCACAGAATTAAAAAAGCTTAAAATTTAATAATAATAACAATGTTTAAGATAAGGACTAGAAATAAAAACCTCATAAAGAATGAATGAAGACAAATACATTCATGTAACTTTTTTTTTTTAAGACAGAGTCTCACTCTGTCACCCTAGGTTGAGTGCTGTGGCATCACAGCTCACAGCAATCTCAAACTCTTGGCCTTAAGCCATCTTCTTGCCTCAGCCTCCCAAGTAGCTGAGACTACAGGTGCCCGCCACAACACCTGGCTAGTTTTTCTGTTTTTAGTGAGATGGGGTCCCTCTCTTCCTCATGCTTGTCTCAAACTCCTGAGCTCAAGTGACCCTTCCGCCTTGGTCTCCCAGAGTGCTGGGATTACAGGCGTGAGCCGCCTCCCCGGGCCTACTTTTGCATGTAACTTTGAATTACCGAAATTTCCATGCTATTAAATGTATTTCACCAAAATTTTAAGAACTGTATTTTATTGGCCTGCATGGCTGAATAATATATTTGACCTTCTATTTTCCTATTTTTGCATATATAGATTATTTGCTTTGATTTGCTGACTGAGTATTGCTTTGCATATCCATATGCAGAAATTATTGTATGTATTATGGATTCTGTCCTTGAGATATATTTCACTAAATAGGATTACTGAATCAGATAGCATTAATACTTTTTAAGGTTTTGATACGTATAAGCAAGTAGGTTTCAAGAAAAGATTTCTTCCTTTGGGTTCTTATTGAATTGTCTAAAAATGTTTATTATTTATAATGTAAAATTAGAATAAATTTCTGTTCATAAGTGGAAAGAGAACTGTAGCTAATAAAATATTAGACTATAAGGCTAAAATACAATGCCAAACTATTCTTAATTTTACCATTATTTTAAGACAATCTCGTCTAAGAGTACAAAATACATAATAAATTTGGCTTCATGTTAAAATTTACTTTATCTTACTTAAATATTTGGTATTCTGACAGGTATAAATGAGAGAGTACACAGGTATAAGTCACTGTTTTGAATGAATCAAGATTAATTCTAATTCCCTAAATAAATCTTAGGAGGAGATAATAAAAATTTTCTGAGAAGTTGAGCTAAGAAGTTGGAAGTAAAATTATTTTTGGAGGCTCTGAGGTCACAATGGACTTTTTTTAAGGGGTGGTTTGGGGAGGCTCACTTTATCAGATTCTATCAAGGCATTTTAATCTCCATATAATTATTCATTCATTCATTTCTTTAATACACCCTGGGTAGTGTGCTGTGGCATCATAGCTCAAACTCTTGGGTTTGAGCAATACTCTTGCCTCAGCCTCACCAGTAGTTAGGACTCCAGGTGCTCCCACAATGCCTGACTAGTTTTTTCTTTTTTCCATTTTTAGTAGAGACAGGGTCTTGCTTTTGCTCAGGCTAGTCTCTAGCACCTGAGCTCAAGCAGTCCACCTGCTTCAGCCTCCCAGAGTGCTAGGATTATAGAGGTGAGCCACTGTGCCCTTATTTATTTATTTTTTGAGACAGAGTCTCTGTTGCACTGGGTAGAGTGCCCTCGCGTAATAGTGCACAGCAACCTCAAATTCTTGTGCTCAAGGGTTCCCCTTTTCTCAGTCTCCCTAATAGCTTGGACTACAGGCAGGTGCTGCCACACCTGGGTAATTTTTTTCTGTTTTTAGTAGAGACGAGGTCTCACCCTTGCTCAGGCTGGTCTTGAACTCCTGAGTCAAGGGATCCTCCCATCTCAGCCTCCTAGAGTGTTAGGATTACAGGCATGAGCCACCGTGTCCAGCCTAATCCCGTGTATAATCTCAGTAACCGCTGAATCTCAGCCCTTTGTTTGAATATACGGGAGAGCCTGAGGAGCAAATGTGGGGACACTGAGGAGCCCGGTGTGGTGCCAGGAAGAGCTTGTTGCCATTAATGTGCCTCCCTGGGAGAGGGGCCCTCAGCATTGCCCTGCTCCTTGTCAGGGGTGCGATGAGGGTGAAGGAAGTGAGCACATGGTTTATCACATGTGCTATTTAATGCACCATTGATTTATTTTGCCTACATGAGTAAAATTTTAGGGGAATATTTTCCATATAGTGAATGAGAAAAACCGTCAGACGTCGTTAAATATGATTCAGAGAGTTTGGTCTACTGATGCAGAGAAAAAAAATGTTAACTGGCCGTTAACATGAAAGGGCATTTGGATGAATTTGGATTTTTCCACCCTGATTCTGAAATGAATTGGTGGCCATTTTCCCTCCCTCCCTTGGCTCTGAATCCTTCCAGCCTGCCCAGAAATAGCAGCCCCTTGGTGGAGTCAGAGACAGCTCCACCTTTCCTCAGGTTTCTCAACTACTGATTTAGTTTTGTTTTCTTTCTTTCTTTCTTTTTTTTTTTTTGAAACAAAGTCTCATTTTGTCACCCTGGGTAGAGTCTGGTGGCGTCATAGCTCACGGCAACCTCAAACTCCTGGGCTTAAGCGATTCTCTTGCCTCAGCCTCCCGAGTAGTTGGGACTACAAGTGCCCACCACAACGCCCGGCTGTTTTTTTGTTGTTGTCGTTGTCATTGTTGTTTAGCAGGCCCAGGCTGGGTTCGAGCCCACCAGCTCCACTGTATGTGGCGGTGCCGTAGCCACTGAGCTACAGACGCTGAGTTTTCATTTCTTTTTCTTACATCATGGTGGTTGCATTTGCCCAGAGGTGTCGGTCTGCTTTCCATAGGATCCTCTTGGCGGGGCTCCTGTCTCTCTCTTGCCCATCCTTACTGTTCCTTCTGTCAGAAACCTTACTTTCACTCGTCCTCAAGTGCCTCGTTCTGCCTCCCACCCACCCCCCACAAAGAAATCTATTTCAAGGTTCTTCAGCCCGTTAAGATCACGGGTGTGTGTAGCTTGTGCCCAAGGATTTGGGGAAAGTGACACAAAGAAGCCTGCCCATTAGGGAAAAATGGTCTCTGGCTACAAGAAGTCTCCAGAAAATACGTCTCCACCACCACGGACATTCCCTGTTCTTAAAGCCTCATTTCTAACTCTCCATTGTTCCAAACAATTGTCCAACTCACATTTTCTTTCCTGCAGGAGCTTCAGAGGGCAGATTTCCTGGCATCCAGCTCATGCCTCAGCCACAGTGGATTCCTTAGTCAGAGACACTTCTCCTTTTTGGAATTCATCTTTACCTGGAGTCTGTATTTTGGTTTTTCCTCTACTTACTTTATTTTTTTAGACAGTGTCTACCCTGGGTAGAGTGCTGTGGCATCATCACAGCTCACAGCAACCTTAATCTCCTGGGTCAAGTGATCCTCCTGCCTCAGCCTCCCCAGTAGCTAAGACTACAGGCACCGACCATGATGCCTGGCTAGTTTTTATATTTTTAGCAGAGATGGGGTCTTGCTCTTGCTCAGGCTGGTCTCAAACGCCTAAGCTCAAGGGATCCGCTTGCTGTGGCCTCCCAGAGTGCTGGGATCACGGGCCTGAGCCACCGCACTGGCTTCCTCTACCTGCCTTCACTGTCTTCTTTTTTAATATATCTTCTTCTCCATTAGATTTTGTTTCCTTTTGTCTTCATATGGGAAATAGAAAGTGTCTGTGTTTAAAAGACACACACTAATCCATTCACTTGACCATCCTGCCCCGAACCATTGAGTTCTTTTTTACAGCCACCTTCTATGATCACAGGCTTCTAGACACTATTTCTAGGACCAGTTTCAACCTATATGGCCCCTGCCTGTACCCTTGCTGTTGGCTGACCTCCTGAAGTGTGCTTTACCTGTGTCTCAGTCCCAAAGATAATTTCATCTCTTTCTTTTCTCCAACATCCAATAATTCCCCCAGTCTTGCTCAGTAACTTTGGTAGTAGAGTGAAGATCCATCCTTTTTCTCCATATCCCTCGTTCGGAGCCTGCAAGTGCAGCAGCCTGTGTCTGTCTTTAAACTGTGATTCTCTTGTGTTCTCATGGCCCTGCAGAGCTGCGGCTCTATTCTTTCTGCTGTTCCCAGGATGGGCACCTTGATGGCTCTCGAGTGCCTGCTGGGTGTGTAGTGATGAGGTGAGGGGAGCCAGTGCCTTCTGTGACAGGAGGCTGAGATCCAGGCCCAGGTCAGTGTCTGGGGAGGAGCGCCTGTGGGTCATGGCAGGGAAACCAGAGAAACTGGAAAGTTAGCACAGAGTGGAGCACGGAGCTTAGAAGGCTCAGCGGCTAGCAGGGCCCTCACTATTTGGTTAGAACAAAGGTGAAAGATTTAGGTTTCTTTCTGAGAAAATGTTGCAACAAAGGAAGACCTGTAGACATTTTAAGCATGAGGTTTCATAGCAATGATATTTTTATAGGAAAACCATCACCCAGAGAAGATGCAGCAGGACAATCCTAGAACCGGACGTTGGTCCAAGGGTACAGAGTTTCAGTTAGAAGGAGAAAGTTCTAGAAATACCAGACACAGCATGTCCTGTACCATAAACATGCACGATTTTTATTTGTCAATTACAAATATTAATTTAAAAGCACTTATTAAAGAAAGCAAATAGTCCTTTGGTGTAGAAGTAAGTCTGAAGTTTTACGAGTGGGCGGGGATTGTGTCCGAGGACTCATTTTTGCACTAATCACTCTTCCCTTTAGGTAACTGTGGTGCAAAGGAGAACAAGAGAGAAGAGATGGGACAGAGGGTGGGTTAGGAGGAGGCCCTTGATTGCTAGTTCAGTAACACTAAGTTGTTGATTTTTAGAAAATATTCCAAAAAGCGTGCTTTTTTTCTTTTTTTTTTAAATATATAGAACAATTTACTTCTTAGGCCGGCTTCTCAGCTTAATGCCTATATTTAGTATGTACCCTTCCTCCTTGCCAAGCACCCGTGAAAAGTCGTGTTATGGAGGGTCTGTCTCTGACAATTAGGGATGTGTATAAGGTCTCTAGTTTACTGAGTGTGGTTCGAAAGAGTATCTTTAATTGGCAAAAATAAAATCTGAAATTAGCTAGAGAAGGAACAAACTTCATAATACGAAACCTAAAAAAGTGATAGCAAGATTTGCACTCTTAATAAAACATATTTACTGGATGCTCTAAACCACTAGCAATCCATGGCACCCAAGAAGAGCATCAGTGAGTTAGATTTTCCATTGAAAACCTGTAGCCAGACATCAAACTCCAAATCGTGAGGAAGAGGTGGAAGTGGTTGCTTTGAGATCCTTTATCTCGTGACCTTCTTTGTCTAGAGAGCTCTCTTTTTGTAGAAGGAAATCTGATCACAGCTCTGTTATTACCATCGGGACTTGTTCCAGGAGTCGGAAGCTGTCGACTTCGGAACACCACCACGTTCCAGATGCAGTTGTTCTGGACCCATTCCTATGCATTTCTGCTTAGCATTGCCACAATGAAATTGTTGCCAGTGTTGCCAGTTGATATTTAAAAGGTTATTATTTTATTTTAAATATTTGATTAATATGAATTGTAAAATGTGCCTTGTTAAAGAAGGAAAGGAATCCTGTGAATTCTGGACAGCTTTATCATCAAAAGCTGTTTGTCCCCAAGTTTATTTAAATGCAAAGTACACAAGTTCAGAATTTGAGGAACTCTTGTAAAGACACATTACATAAATCTCAAAGTTAGTAGTTCCTGTAATCTAGAAAACTTATGAAAATCTAGAGATTTTACTATTTCCAGATGCTAACTGCATTTTAACACATGTAATTTCAGAGAAAACAAGAGGGCCAAATACTACCTTGCTATTCAAGGAACTTAAGGAAAAAATAGGTTACATTACAATGAAATCTGAAAATAAATAAGCTTTGGAACATTTTTAGAATTCATGATATTTTTGAGTTCCATTATGTTATTAGCAAAAAATGTACTTTTCTTAGGCACTCAATCTAGTAGCGTTATTTTGACCTCTTCACTTTCTAACATACATCACAGGCTTAACTAGGCTGTCGTGTCTGTGACGGTTCTCTGCCACTTAGCAGGTGAGCATTTCATGATACTGTTTTTTCAGTTTATTAGAGCCATCTTACCATAAAGTAACTCTTGGTGTTAACCTGTCTTTTCATAATCAGTAATAGCTTATTTAAATCTAATACAGATATAGATTTCAATTAATTTTAATTCTCTCATCTCTGTGTAATACCATGTTGCCTGGTCCTTTTGCTTGGTACAAAGCAAAGAAAATGTTAAAAACACAGTTTATATTTTCATAACAAAAAGATGACATGTCCATTTGTCATATGGTTTCCACGAAAACCAGGGAAAACTCCAGTTTGGGTTGGAAATACCATATACTTCTCTGAGCAGTGGTATCTGGAAAGCATTTGAAGGGCAGACTCTGGGTAGTGAATGGGGTCTAAGCCCTTCTATTCCACAACTGCTAATTGAGGGCTTAGGGCGAATGGACAATTAACACCCACAGTTTACTGAAAGCCTCATTTTAGTAAGTAGTTTTCACTTCTTTTTTCACTGAACCTCTTCCCGAGTTGCTAATGAGTAGCAAAATAGACTGATTTGAATTCTAGTTCCTTTTATTTCCCTGCCTCCTTCCTGGAGATGCTAATAAACTGGAATATAATTGAAATAATTGAAAGACATGAAGACCCAGGGGAGAGGAGATGGGGAGAAGAATTAATACACCTTAAAAAAAATTTCTAGGCTTTGCACCCATAGCTCAGTGGTTAGGGCACCCGCTACATGCCCTGGGGCTTTCGGGTTCAAACCCAGCCAGGGCCTGCTAAACAACGACAACTGCAACAACAACAAAATAGCCCGGTGTTGTGGTGGGCACCTATAGGCCCAGCTATGTGCGAGGCTGAGGCAAGAGAATCTCTGAGCCCAGCAGTTTAAAGTTGTTGTGAGCTGTGTCCCCATGGCACTCGACTGAGGGCGACATAGTGAGACTCTGTCTCAAAAAGAAAAATTTCTAACAAGATTTCCAAATCTGGACAAAATGAAGTAGTGTCATTCTTCACAGGTCCTCCCATTTGTAACAACAAAAAGAACAATCACCATCTCTGCACACACACAAAAATAAACATAGGAAGAATCTGAGGGGTAAGGCAGCTTGCTTGAGGACTCGAGGATGTCGTACTGAGTCCCCCTGTGTGTGTCTTTCCCATCTCCCATCCCTGTGCTAGAAAGTCTGTAGTCTGCAACTGGTGATTGACAGACAAAAATGCCCCCCCAAAACCCTAGACAAAGACCCCAAAAAGTGATGGTCTGACAGCGCGGGGAGCTTTTGGATGCTTGTCCTGCTGAGCCAGGCGCTAACGGAAGACTGTGCACACTTCCTCCCCATGTTTCAGCAGAGCAAACTGAGAACTAATCTTTTGCCCACCACCCAGTAGAAACATGAGAGTGTGCTCCCAAGACGTGTAAGAACTGAGCAACATCGCCATTCAGCGGGATCTGACTGACGTTTATAGAATGCTGTCCCCAGCAAGAGCAGAATGCAAATTGTTTTCAAGTGACCACAGAACATTCTCCAAGATAAACCATATTTGGAGTCATAAAACAAATCTCAACAAATTTAAGAGAATTACTATCACACACTTCATGTTTTTCTAAGAATAGTGGAATCAAACTAGAAATCAATGATGGAATGACAACAGGAAAATGTCTATAAACATTTGGAAATTAAATAGCAAACTTTTACATAATCCATGAGTCAAAGTGGAAATCTCAGAAAATAAAGGAACATAGCACTGAATGAAAATGAAAACGTAGCATCTCAAAATTTGGGGGACATAGTTAAAGAAGAGAGGGGAAAGTTATAAAACTCTGTTGAGAGGGACAAGTTATAAAACTAAATGTTTAGGTTAAAGAAAATCTCACAAATATAAGTCCTCAAAAGCTACAAAAGCATGATCAATATAACCCCAAACCAAGCAGATGTAAGGACATCAGGTAAGAGCAGGTAAGGGAAGAGCAGAAATAAATGAAATTGAAAACAAGCAAAAAATAATAGAGAAAATCAATCAAATAAAAAGTTGGATCTTCTGGAAAACAATCAATTAATTTGATAAGTCTTGAACAAAAAGAGAGAGAAGACCCAAATCACCATCATCAGCGAAACAGGATCTATCCCTATACATCCTGCACGTATGTAAAGGAAAACAAAACAATACCATGCTCCACTTTACAAACATGAAATCAAAAACTTGGAAAAAGAATAGCCCCTTAAAACCTATGAATTCCTAAAACTCGCCTAAGATGAAATGGATAACTGAATAGTGTATTAATGACTCAAGAAACCAGGAGTTAAAAAAAAAAGGAAAGAAACCAGGAGTTCCCTAAAAAAAGTAATTTCTGGGCTGTGGTGATTTCATTGCATGATTCTCTAGGGCATTTAAAAGAATTAACCCTAGTTGTTCACAGTCTTCTCTAGAAAACAGAAGAGGCAGGAACCTTGTTAACTTACGAAGCCAGCATTACCCTGCTACCAAAACCAGGGAAAGACAGGGCATTACAGGGAATTCGACAAAAACATTTCTCAAGAACATTGGTGAAACACTCCTGGCTGAAATACTTACAAATCAAAGCCCAGCTGTATATCAAATGAGTCACACACCACGCCTGTGTGATTACTCCAAGTTTGCAGAGTGGGTTCGAGGACCAGTGTGATTACTCCAGGTGTGCAGGGTGGGCTCGAGGACCAGTGTGATTACTCCAGGTGTGCAGGGCAGGCTCGAGGACCAGTGTGATTACTCCAGGTGTGCAGGGCGGGTTCAGGAACTGAACGTCAACCAATGTGTCTGATATTTCCATGGGGTAAAGAGAAAAACAACACAGACAAGGAAAAGGCATTTGAAAAATACAGTAACTGTTTATGACACAAATTCTTAGTGAAGTAAACATAGACGAGGATTTTCCTTAATTTATGAAGACAGTCTGCAGAAAACGTACATCTCCAATCATAGTTAATGGTGAGTGGCTTGTCAACAAGGCATTTTCACCTTTCTTACTCTAGTCACTTTAGTAAAGCAAGAAAAAACAGCTAAAAAGCTTATAGATTTGTCCCTATTTGTGGACGACAAGGTGTAGGTAGAAAATCCCAAGGAATTTACATAAACATTTCTAGAACTTATAAGTGAATTCAGTAAGCTTATAGAATACAGTATCAACACAAAACCAACCAACCACACCTATATTACCAACACCTATATTAGCAAGCATGTGGAAAGTGAGATTACAATAAAAACTTAACATTTGCAGTCACACCAAAAAAATGAAGCACTAGGGTATAAACTTAATGAAACATGCACAGAACCTGTGTGGTGAGAATTACAGAGTGCTGATGAGAGAAATGAGAGGAGCAGCTACGTGGAGAAGTCTTCTGGTTCCAGGAGTGGGAAGACTTCCATAGCAAAACATTGGTTCTCCCTGAATTGATCTATAGTTTTATGGAATTCCTATCAAGATCCTAGGAAAATTTTTCATAGACAGACAAACATTTTCTAAAATTTAAATTCAAAATCACACGTGCAAGAGTAGCTAGAATAATTTCCAAAAAGAACATGTGAGGGGTAACATAGCATGGTGACTCTGCTGACTGCGTGGCCAGAGTGATGGAGGCAGTGTGGGAGGGGGACAGGTGTCGTGTGTATAGACTGAGGGAGCAGGGCAGTAAATTCCAGAATGGACGTACACTTGTACACCCAACTGAGTTTTAACAAAGGTTCAAAAGCAATTCATTGCAGTGTCATTTTAACAATGGTAACAGAGCAAATGACTTTGACCTACACTTCAGATCCATGCAAAAATTCACATGAAATGGACTTACATGTAAAAGTAAAACTTAAGAAGAAAGCGTAGACCATCTTTAGGACCTGAGGCTAGAAGAAACATTCTCAAACTTAACATTAAAATTATGATTCATAAAAGGAAAAATTGATGGGTGGACCTCAGGAAAATTAGAACATTTGGTTCGGCAAAGGCTCTGTGAAAAAGATGAAAAGACAAATGATATGCACAAAGAAAACAGCAGCAAACTCTGTAGTTGTTGAAAGACTTGGATCTGGAGTATATAAAGAATTCTCAAAATTTAGCAGTAAGGAACAATCTGGTGAGACAAATGGAAGAAATAAATGGACTGACATTTCAGGAAAGAGCTCATACAGGTGTTAAGTATGCACGTAAACAGTTGTGAAACACCATAAGCCATTAGTAGACACAATTAAGTCACAAGAATATATTTCTAAATACCTATAAGAATGGCTGAAATAAAAGTAGAAAAAACTGACACCATCCACTTCCGACTGGGATGTGAAGAAACTGGATCACTCAAGTGTTGCTGGTGAAATTGTAAAATTTTTGGAAAATAAGTTGTCAGTTTCTTATAGAATTAAATATGCAAAATTATCTTACAACCCAGCAGCTGAACTCTTAGGATTTTCTCCAGAGGAATGAAAACCTGTAGTCCCCCAAAATCTTATAAACAAATCTTCACAGAATCTTTATTTTTAATAGCCCCAAACTGAAAACAAGTCAGATTTACTGCAGTGGGTGGGTTAACACTAACTTTGGTGCCTCTGCATCATGGAAAACTATATGGGAATTAAAAAGGAAGGAGCTATTGATAATGGGCAACAGCTTGGATGGATCTCATGGAATTGTGCTTATCTGAAGAGCCTGATTTCAAAAGGTAACCCTCTGTATTTTATTTACATAATAATTATTATGAAACAATAAAATTATGTAGAGAAAAGACATAGTCATAGTTGCCAGTGGTTAGAAGTGGCAGAGGAAAGGCAGTGGTGGGTGTGGGTGCAAAGGAGAGCACCCTGCGGTGTTAGAGACTTGGTTATGGTGCCAGGAGTCTGTGCACCTGATATGAATTGCACAGACCCATCATTCCTAAGGGTGACAACACAATGCCTGTCAAACTGGTGAAAATCTGAATGAGGTCCTGGATGATACCAATGTCAGTTTCCTGGTTTTGATATTGAGCTGTAGTTACTCAAGATATGACCCTGGGAGGAATTGGGTGAAGGATACACAGAACCTCTCAGTACATTTTTTAATTTTTATTATTTATTATTATTATTTATTTGAGACAGAGCCTCACTTTGTCTCCTTCGATAGAATGCTCTGGCATCACAGCTCACAGCAACGTCAAGCTCTTGGGCTCAAGCCATTCTCTTGCCTCAGTTTCCTGAATAGCTAGTACTACAGGTGCCTGCCACAACTCCCAGCTATTTTTTTAGAGATAAGGTTTTCAAACTTAACATTAAAAGACAAGCAGGATACACTCACTCTGGCTCAGGCTGTTCGTGAAACTGTGAACTCAGGCGATCTACGTGCCTCAGCCTCCCTGAGTGCTGGGATTACAGGAGTGAGCCACAGTGTCCCGCCTCAGTACATTTTTTAAAATAACTTTTTGTGGATCTTTTTTTTATTCCTTTTATTAAGTCATATATACATAGATCATGAATACATTTATGCATTCAATATGCATAAATGGGGTACGATATGTTGATTTTTAAATACATTTTGGAGTAGCTTATATCAAACTAATTAATGTAGCTTTCACCTCATTTACTTAATTAATATGTTAAGACATTTATGTTCTATACTTGATAGATTTGACTTGTACCCTTGCGATATGCTCTGTAAGTGTGGTCCCATCATTTACCCTCCCTCTATCAAACGTCCCCTCTTCCCTCCCTTCCCAGTCCGTTTCTCTCCTTCATCCTGGGCTATAGTTGTGTTCTATCTTTCATATGAAAGTCGGAGTAATTATAAATTGGTTTCATAAAAGTACTGAGTACATTGGATACTTTTTCTTCCATTCTTGAGATACTTTACTAAGAAGAATATGTTCAAGCTCCATTCGTGTAAACATAAAAGAGGTAAAGTCTCCATTTTTTCTTACTGCTGCATAGTATTCCATGGTATACATATACCACAATTTATTAATCCATTCATGGGTCAATGGGCACTTGGGCTTCTACTGTAACTTGGCAATTATTAATTGAGCTTCATTGAACAATCTGGTGAAAACATCTTTGTTACAAAGTGATTTTTGGTCTTTTGGATATACACCTAGTAGAGGAATTGCAGGATCAAAAGGCAAGTCTACTTTTAGATCCCTGACTGCTCTCCAAACTTCTTTCCAAAAGGAATGTATTAGCTTGAATTCCCACTAGCAGTGCAGAAGTGTTCCCTGTTCTACACATCATGCCAATGTCTGTAGTTTTGGGGTTTTGTTATGTGGGCTGCTCTTATTGGAATTAGATGATATCTCAAAGTAGTTTTGATTTGCATTTCTCTGATGATTAAAGATGATGAGCATTTTTTCATGTGTCTGTAGACCATGCACCTGTCTTCTTCAGAGAAGTTTCTATTCAAGTCTCTTGCCCACAATGAAATGGGATCACTTGTTCTTCTCTTATAAGTAAGTTTGAGTTCTCGGTGGTTCTGGTTATCAGACCTTTGTCAGAAACATAACCTGCAAATATCTTCTCTCATTCTGAGGGCTGTCTACTTGCTTTACTTACTGTGCTCTTGCCAGTGCAGAAGGTTTTTAGTTTGATCAGATCCCAGTAATGTATTTTTGGTATTCCTTCAATTGCCTGGTGGGGTCCTCCTCATAAAGTATTCTCCCAGGTCAATTTCTTCAAGTGTTTCTCCTGCACACTCTCCAAGAATATTTATAGTTTCATGTCTTAAGTTTAAGTCTTTTATCCAGTGAGAGTCAATCTTTTTAGAGGTGAAAGGTGTGGGTCCAGTTCCAGTCTTCTACAAGTCGTCAGCCAATTCACCCAGCCCCATTGGTTAAATAGGGAGTCTTTCCCCCAATGTAAGTTTTTGAAAGATCAAATGACGATAAGTGTCTGGGTTCATCTCTTGGTTCTCAATTCTGTTTCATACATCTACCTCTCTGTTTTTGTGCTAGTACCATGCTGTTTTGATCACCATAGATTTATAGTATAGTCTGAAGTCTGGTAGCATGATTCCTCCTGATTTATTTTTATTTCTGAGTAATGTCTTGGCTATTTGAGGTTTTTTCTGTTTACATATAAAATGAAGTACTAGTTTTTCCAGATCTTTAAAGAATGACAGTGGTATTTTGATAGGGATTGCTTTAAATGTGTAGATTGCTTTGGGTAGTATGGACATTTTAACAATGTTGATTCTTCCTAGTCATGAGCATGGTATGTTTTTCCATTTGTTAACATCGTCAGCTATTTCTTTTCTCAGAGTTTCATAGTTCTCTTTATAGAGATATTTCATGTTCTTTGTTAGATACACTGCCAGATATTTCATCTTCTTTGGCACTAGTGCAAAAGGAATAGAGTCCTTGACTGTTTTTTCAGCTTGACTATTGTTGGTATATATAAATGCTACTGATTTGTTAGCATTGATTTTGTATCCTGAGACACTGCTGTATTCCTTGATCACTTGTAAGAGTTTTGTAGAGTCCCTGGGGTTTTCCAGGTATACAGTCATACCATCTGCGAAGAGTGAAAGTTTGATCTCTTCTGACCCTATGTGGATACCCTTGATTGCCTTTTCTTCCCTAATTGCAATGGCTAAAACTTGCAAACATTAAAATGTTAAAGAGCAGTGGAGATAATGGGCAACCTTGCCTGGTTCCTGATCTAAGTGGAAATGATTTCAATTTAACTCTATTCAATATGATAGTGGCTGTGGTTTTGCTGTAGGTGGCCTCTATCAGTTTAAGAAATGTCCCTTCTATACCAATTTTTTAAAAGTGTTCTTATCATGAAGGGATGCTGCATATTGTCAAATGCTTTTTCTGCATCAATTGAGAGAATCATATGGTCTTTATTTTTCAATTTGTTTATGTGCTGAATTACATTTATAGATTTTTGTATATTGAACCAGCCTTGAGACCCTGGGATAAAACTTACTTGGTCATGGTGTATAATTTGTTTGATGTGTTGTTGGATTCTATTTGTTAGGATCTTGTTGAGTATTTTTGCATCAATATTCATTAGTGATATTGGTCTATAATTTTCTTTTCTTGTTGGGTCTTTCCCTGTTTTAGAGATCAAGGTGATATTTGCTTCATAGAATGTGTTGGGTAGTATTCCTTCTTTTTCTATATTTTGGAAGAGGTTTAGTAATGTATGTACTAGTTCTTCTTTAAAGGTTTGGTAGAATTCTGAGGTGAAGCCATCTGGTCCCAGGCTTTTCTTTTTAGGGAGATTTTGTGTAGTTGATGCTATTTCAGAACTTGAAATAGGCCTATTCAACATTTCCACTTGATTCTGGCTAAGTCTCGGAAGGTGGTGTGCTTCCAAGTGTTGGTCAATTTCCTTCAGATTTTCATATTTCTTAGAATAGAGTTTTTTGGTAATATTCAATAAGGATTTTTTGAATTTCTGAGGAGTCTGTTGTTATTTAACCTCTGTCATTTCTGATTGATGAAATTGGGAATTTTAATATTTTTTTTCTGGTTAGGGTAGCCAAAGGTTTATCTATTTTATTGACCTTTTCAAAAAACCAACTTTTTGATTCATTGATCTGTTGTATAATTCTTTTGTTTTCAATTTCATTTAATCAATTTTGTTTTCAATTAATTTTGCTCTAATTGGTTATTTCTTTTCTTCTGCTGTGTTTGGGATTAGAATGTTCTTCCTTTTCCAGTTGCTTGAGATATCCCATTAAGTTGTTGACTTCCTCTAATTTCATTCACTTGAGGAAAGCTTGCAATGCTATAAATTTCCCTCTTAGGATTGCATTCGTGGTATCCCAGAGGTTCTGGTAATTTGTGTTTTCATTAACGTTTTGTTCCAAAAAATTGGTAATTTCCTTTTTAATTTTCTCTATGACCCAGCTATCATTCAGCATAAGATTATTTAGTTTCCATGTATTTGTATGAGTATGCAGATTCCTGTTATTACTGAGTTCAACTTTTATTCCATGATGGTCCAAGAAAATACAAGGAATAATTTCTATTCTTTTAAATTTTCTGAGGTTAGACTTGTGACCTAAGATGTGATCAATTTTGGAGGATGTTCCATGGGTTGATGAGAAGAATGCGTATTCAGTTTTGTTACGATGAAATGTTCTTTAGATGTCTGTTAAATCCAATTGTTGAATGGGTAAGTTTAAGTCTAAAATTTCTTTGCTTAGTTTTTTATTGGAGGATCTATTCAACACTGCCAAAAGGGTGTTAAAATCTTTGACTATTATGGTTTTGGAGGATATCAAGTTCTCGTGTCTGTTAGGGTCTCTCTCATAATTTGAGGAGCATTCTGGTTGGGCGCATAAATTTTAATAAGTGAAATCTCATCATGTTGGATGTTTCCCTTAAAAAATATGAAGTGAGAAAATATCATGAATGTTATATAAATCAGGTTGATAAAAATATCTCCAATTGTATGTGAAGCCCGCACACTGTACTCCATGACTGAATTATTGTACACAGCTATGACTCAATAAAAAATAATT